>VWZF01004109.1:0-23662 GCA_013396755.1 Sclerurus mexicanus | reverse complement strand
ACACCTGTCCTGTGCTTTTAACAGTTACCCTTTGCTTTCTCCTACTTTTCTATCTTCTTTTTTTCTCTGCACTCACTTGAGTTACAAAATAAAATTGAATTATCATTCTGGAATCCAGCAATCTGGCCTCATTTCTGCCTTCATCTCACTTATGGGAATGTTTTAGAACTTGCATTTAAGCAGATAGGTACACCTACCCTAAGTGACTTCAATAAATTACTCATCAATTCATAACTGGACTGTCTTTGAATACTCTGAAAATTGGTTGGTTGGCTGGTGGTTGTTCTTGTAGGATTCGTGGCAACAATTCTGATAATTTTCTTCTATGTTTTACGTTTTGATACAACCTCAAAATGACTGTGCTTATCCCTTTCGCATACTGCAATATTAAATATTCACATAATGAAAATACAGGTAAAATAACATAAAATGAGGGTGTGCACAGAAAAAATATTTATTCAACATGGTTTGCATTCATTTCTCCAATATCATAAAAGAGACAGCATCCAATACGTGACTGGTTTTAAATGTATTTTCTTTCATTTCAGGTGTCTGACTCCTTCAGTATATTCCTGACTTTTTCCCCCCACTGTCTGATAAAGCATCATTTATCATGAGGACATTTATGAAATTATGGATTCCTCAGTGTTTGCGGATTCTCAGGTCGCCTTGCAGACTCTTCCATGGATACAACAGGCTTCTGACATCTCAGATTATTTCATATTATGAATTGATACATCAGTATGAAAAGGAACTGCCAGAATATTTCAACTTTGCAAGTGATGTCTTAGATGAGTGGTCACAACTGGAAAAGGTAGTATTTTTCTTTTACTTTATAGACATTTTGATGGAGTTTAACCCTAGACAGCAACCAGGCACCACAGTACCATTGGATCACATACACACACACCCTGCAGTGGGATGGGGAGAAGAACCAGGAAAAAAGAGGTAAAACACATGGGCTGAGGTAAGACCAGTTTAAGAATTGAAAGAAAAAAAACTTCTAATAATATTAATAATAATAATCATCACAGCAGCAGTGGTAGTGATGAAAAGGGAAACAACAGACAGAGACACAAAACCCGAGAAAGTCACGCACAACACAAGAGCTCACCACTCCCAGACATTCCCCAGGCAGCGACTGGCACCTCCTGACCAACTTCCCACCAGGTTATAAAATGAGCAGGACATTCTATGGTGTGGAATATCCCTCTGGGCAGTTTCGGTCAGCAGTTCTGGCTGTGCTCCCTCATGGATTCTTGTGCACTTCCTTGTCAGCAGAGCATGGGAAATTGAAGTCCTTGACTTAGAGTAAGCAATGCTTAGCAACAACTAAAAACACAGTGTGTTATCAACAGTATTCGCATCCTAAATCCAAAAAGCACAGCGCTTTACCAGTGGCTAGGAAGAAAATTGACTCAATCCCAGCCAAAACCAGGACACATTGGAACAAACCTCAGATGATGCAAATCAGTTTTCCCAAAGGATACTGGATAGGATTAGCTGTAGAGTGGAANCAGTTTTCCCAAAGGATACTGGATAGGATTAGCTGTAGAGTGGAATGCACCATTTTGTTTTGTTTGTCAGAAATACAGGGATCACTGTAAGAGACTGGTTGCCAGGGGGGATTTGGTTAGTCTGGAGTTCTTTTGTATTGAAATGAAATGTTTTAAGGTCTTTCTTCTTACTTTAATATCTTCTGCTGTGTTCTAGGAAGGAAGAAAACCAGCAAATGCAGCTTTTTGGTGGGTAAATGAGGAGGGAGAGGAGGTGAAGTGGAGCTTTGAAGAGCTGGGATTTCTCTCTAGGAAGGCAGCCAATGTACTCTCTGAGGCCTGTGGCTTGCAGAGAGGAGACAGAGTTATAGCAGTTCTGCCTCGTGTCCCGGAGTGGTGGCTCCTCAACGTAGCCTGTATGCGAACAGGTGAGGGACCTCACGGACCTCTGGGCTGCAGCAAGAACAGAGAGAGAAGGTACAAGCAATGGGCCAAACCTTCCAAGGGAAGGTTGCATGGTTCCAGTCTAAGGCCAGCCTTGAGCAGATATATTCTCCAGGTGATGCAGTAGCAGAGGGATTAATAATTCAACACAATCTTTCTTTGCTCTGCTGTTGCAGTTTTGCAAATTCTTGGGAAGAATTTGACCCATTGCATTTTTGTACTGCTAAACATCCATTATGGAAGAGTTCATCATCAGCAGGGACAAGATCAAGTGTTTTGGAGAAATGCTGAATTGTCTTAACTGCTTGTTGGTTTTTTTCCAGGAATTGTGCTTATTCCAGGAACATCCCAATTAACAGCCAAAGACATCTTATACCGACTCCAGGCTTCAAAGGCCAAGTGCATCATTACCAGTGACACGCTGGCACCTGCAGTGGAATCTGTCCTGCCCGACTGCCAGTTTCTGCAAAGTAAACTGATTGTAGGCAAAGGGAGCAGGGATGGGTGGCTGAACCTCAAAGAACTCCTTGCGTGAGTATCCACCACTTTGCCCCTCATCCCTGGGAGGGGAAGGAAGCTGTACCAGTGAGGTGACACTGCTGGGTTTCGGGGTTCATTTCCAAACTAAAAATGAGTTACATTTTTGCATCCTTCTGTCAACTCGCTGCATTGGGATGACACTGGATTAAGTACAGATTTGTCCAACACAAGTTTGGGGAGCTCAAGTCACATCCTTCAGCCTCTCCTCACTCAGGAGCCTTGTGATTCAGAGCACACTTGTCACTGGCAAAATGTGTTCTCTAACTCTTGCCTGTGGAATCTGATGCAACGATTTATTTAGGGAGATCTTACAGTTTGGGGTTGTTTTCCTCTTTAACTCCTAAACCTTAAAAGTGTGGATTCCTTGTTGGAAAACTGCATGGAGCGACTGTAATACACTATTTCTTCTGAAGGGTGACATCTGCTGACCACAAATGTGTCAAGACAAGAAGTCAAGACCCAATGCTGATCTATTTTACCAGTGGAACTACAGGTTTTCCCAAGATGGTGGTGCAGTCCCACAGCAGTTATGGCATCGGATTTGCAACCAGTGGCAGGTATTACCTTGCAGTTGCTCCCAGTGTCCCCATTAAGTGACATGATCCACATTACATTGAAAATGTGACTGTGAAACTCCCAGAAATGGAGGCGTGTCATGACTGTAGGATCTTGCCTCTTCCTCATCTTTCCCCTCCCATGGCGAAACCTTCATTCTTGAAAGGTTCTTGGAGACTCAGTTGAGATCAGCACACACTGTGTTCTGTCACTCAGACTGCAGAGGAGCAATAAGGGGAGTGTCCCTGTAGCCAAACCAGAGCCAGTGGAGTGCTCTGGTATTGCGTCACTCCCGCTTGAGAACCAAAACACCCTGGGGCTGCAGCGTTTTACCTGAGAAGGTACAGTTCAGGTTGAATCTGTGGTTTGTTACTGACTTAGTTTCATTGAATGTCTTTTATTTATGCTTCTGAAAGAGTGAGAATTTTCATGAGAATCACAGGAGACCTTGCCCAAGGCATTCCGAGTTGGAAGGTGGTGATAGAGAGTCCATAGAAATATTTGTATTTTGATCGACATCCATATTCTGCAACTCAAGCCAAGGGTGTTTTGCACTGCTCAGGAGAAAAGTAAACACTGGAAAGGTTAAGCAGATGGGAATGAAGGGAAGTATGAGAATGTCTGAGACTTTTCCACTCACGCAAACTTTATACAAAGCCCTGTTTGCTGACACCACATCTTCTGATGGGAGCCTCCCCCCCTTTCCTTGCATTCTGCTGTGACCTGTGCCTGAGTCTCTCACATTCTATATAGCAAGTTTTTCACCTCTGCTTTATCATCAGGCGTTGGATGAACTTGACTCCTTCAGATATAATGTGGAATACCTCTGATACTGGCTGGGCAAAATCAGCTTGGGGCAGTGTTTTCACACCATGGATCTGTGGATCTTGTGTCTTTGTACACCATATGCCACAGTTCAAACCAGCAGTTATTGCAGAGGTAAGTAATCCATTTCCCAAACGATCCAAAGTTGCCAGAATGCCCATTCCTTCTCTCAGCCAATTCTCAAAACCAGTCAGCTGGCCAATTCTCCTCAACACTGGCCTCTTGTTACTGAAGGGGAGCCTGGGACCCTGACTTTCCCATGAATAATACTGGTAAAGCTTTGGTCTCGTTTCTTATCACCACTTAGGCTTGAGCCTGGGACTCAGATGCCTTGGAAAGCGCAAAATAATCTTCATTGGAACTACTACTCTCAGTGGTCACACACATGACTTCTGTTGGACAGAAAGTTCTATGTGTTCTGCAACAGTGGGACCCATGATTACATTTTCTTTTAACAAAATATCTTTCTCTTTTCCTAGACTCTCTCAAGGTACCCCATCACCACCTTCTGCACTGCTCCCACTGCCTACCGCATGCTGGTCCAACATGATCTCAGCAGGTACTGCAGGGACAGGAGGGAGGCTGGGATATAGTGCTGTGACAGCTCTCGCTGTTTAGTTCCTCAGGTTCCTTATTTATTTTTGTTTTCATTTAAAGGAAATCTAATTAGCAAAGCGTGCTCTCAGGAAAGAAAGCAGTGTTCTGAAATATGAGAATAGTCACACCACAGGCCATGCAGGCTTCAGGACTGGGTCTTTGAAAAGACAGCACAGGGGAAACGAGTGAGATCTTTTTAACTTTTCACTTCCTCTGAACTTCTGCTTCACATTTAAATTGAAGTCAAGTTTCAGGCAGCATTGGATCAGGGAATTACTGGAGTGCACTGGAGTTGTTCTCATATGCTTGAGAATGAAATGAGCAGTAAGTGGAGTTCCACATGCTGAGAGTTGTTTCCTACCAGTTTGTTACTCTGTAAAACAGTCAGTTTGTGAGAAGTGGCTTGTAAGTGGCTTCAGTAAGCTACTTATTCTTCTCATGTAGGTCATTCATCCTGCTAAAATCCCACCCAGGCTAAGCAGAAAGCTCAGGTTCTGTATTTCTATTCAACATTACCTTCAGTTTTAGGTGTACTTACTTGGAAAGGCAGGGGAGGCTGCTCGGTTAAGACCACACAATGCTCTGTTCAAGAGTTAAGAAAATTATTTCATTTGCTCTTCCTCTCAAGCTACAAGTTGATGAGTCTGAAACACTGTGTATCTGGAGGGGAACCACTCAATCCTGAAGTGATGGCAAAGTGGAAAATCCAGACAGGGGTGGATATCCACGAAGGTTATGGCCAGACCGAAACAGTACGTTTGTATTAATTCTTGCAGTATGCCCTTTCAAAGGTAACTGTGCCAGAGTCACAGTGGCCTTGATAGATCAATGGAAAAGGTGAGAATCATTCATATTAATCTTTTCTTAAAAAAAAAAAAGGCTTTGTGTAATTATTACTATATTCTTCTAGAATCAGCTAGCTGCATATTTTAATGTTTCAGACCCCTGCAAGAACCATGCCAGAGACACCCAGATCAAATAAATTGTACGAGATCCCTTCATCATCTTTACATCAAAGTTAAAACTGGGGAAAAAAAATTTGCTCTGGCTATCAATTTGGCCAGTCCAAGGTTTTAATGAAAAATATTAAATCAGCTCACATCCCAGACTTCCGTGGAAGTGAACACTAACGAAGCTATTAGGAGTCAGATGTCAGGCAATCTCTCATCCTACCATTGAAATGGTCCCAAATTAATTGTCCCATTATTGAAATGAGATCTGTGATAATTTCACATCTGCTGTCTTACAAAATCAAGTGTTTTCAGAAGAACCCACTGGTTCAGACTGAGCACAACCAACCTCATTCCACAGGTCTGACCTGAAATCCCTCTCAATCCCTCTGTGATGTTTTTGAGAACCACAATGCTTTGGTCCTGATTCAGCCCTTGCCATGACAGTCACAAAGACATGTCCTGCCTAATGCAACCAATAAGAAAGTTTAAAAGATGTTGCAAAAATCTTTTTAAAATTACAATCTATCATGCAGGTGGCAATCTGTGCCAATATGAAAGGAATGGAAATTAAACCTGGCTCTTTGGGAAAAGCCGTCCCCCCTTATGATGTGCAGGTACGTCGATGAGCTGCAGCCGTGGGTAGAAGAGGAAGGGGATGCTGTCTGTGACCCTCCTCTGTCCTGCCCTGTGCTGTACCAGATACTCTGGGCAAACCCAAGGAAGGGTGATGTGTCCTTTCTGCAGATCGTGGATGACCACGGGGCTGTTGTGCCTGCAGGAGAAGAGGGCAGCATCGCTATCCGAGTGCAGCCCACACGGCCCTTCTGTCTGTTCTCTGAGTACTTGGTGAGCCTGAGCTGCTGTGGCTGTGCCTGCTGAGACCCTCAGGGGGCACCCAGGGCAAAGTCCTGGTGACTTCTGGCAGGAGCGGGATTTCATCCGGGATCTTCAGAAGGTCTCCCTGGGTTACTTGAGGACTTTGGGATTGCTCAGTTGTGTGGTGGTGCTGCGGTGCAAACCCAAAGATATTGTCCACTGCATTTGAACTATCATATCAAATGAGGTTTGGGGGTCATATCTTTGTGTTTAATCCTCTTCTGAACCCCCACAATATTTGGATATTTGTCAGGATAATCCAGAGAAAACTGCTGCCACTGTGCGTGGAAATTTTTATCTCACTGGGGACAGAGGGACTATGGATGAAGAAGGATATGTCTGGTTTGTTGGAAGAGATGATGACATCATTAATTCCTCTGGGTAAGCCCATGGATTTCAGATTTGATTGTTTGCCTGTTAAAATGCAGCCTGGAAAGGCCAGTGGCCTGGCCCATCCTGCTGCAGCTGAGAGCTCTTTGGTCTCTCCCAGGTATCGTATTGGCCCATTTGAAGTGGAAAGTGCATTAATCCAACACCCAGCAGTCGCAGAGTCAGCTGTTGTCAGCAGTCCCGATCCGGTTCGAGGGGAGGTAAAAAGGAAAAGAAAAAAGATGTAGAACGAAATGCCACTTGGTCTAAGCATCAAGTTCCCTGCATGTCCTAGGCTTCCCTGGAGTTCAATATGTTGCAGATTTCTCAAATTAGATGGGCTAACAATTGGTTTAATCCATATCTTAACCAATCTTAGCCTTTCAGAATTATTTCTTTGTTGTCAGAGTTTGATGTAAGAAAAAAGGTTTGGTTTTTCAGACTTATGGTGGCATCTCTTTGTCTAAGTAATGGAATTTGGATTATTCCTCTTTTTGTCACTAAGCACACGGTAGCCATGATATCCAGAGTGTTTGGTTTATATTTTTCAACTTTGCAACGTTTCTTTGAGCAACCAGGATGAGATTTTCAGCTTTAACGGGATATGAATTTAAGGGGGGCAAAAGGTGGAAAAATGGAAAGAATCCTTTGCTGCAGAATGGGTCCCTCACAACACAATATTCTGTCCCAAAGAGACAGCGAAAGGGAAATTAAAGAAACAGCTCCAGTTTCTGCATTCTGAATTTAGACACTCGCGTTTGCCAACAAAGGTGTCCCTTCATTGCCACCCCTGGCAGCTCACGGAATCCCTTCATTTCTGTGGCACAGGTAGTCAAAGCCTTCATTGTTTTAGCTCCTGCTTTTGCATCACACGATCCAGAGAAATTAACTCAGGAGCTTCAAGAGCATGTGAAGAGAGTGACTGCACCTTACAAGTATCCGAGGAAGGTAAGGACAGCCCAAAAGACAGGTCTGCTCATTGTACCTGAGACTGAGCCTTTCTTGTCCTGCCTCAGCTCCTTTTCGCCTGCATTCTGACAAACACTCCAACTCAAATGGACATGGCATTCAGTCAGCGTTCCATCATCCCAGCCCGCTCTGTGCAGCTTCTCATTTATTACTTCCAGTCTTAATAAAATGTGTGTCTTTCTTTCAGCTTGAAAAGTAACCAGAATGTATTTTGGCCTTTCAGGTGGAGTTTGTTCAGGATCTGCCAAAGACAGCTACTGGGAAAATCCAGAGGAAGGTTCTAAAGAACAAGGAGTGGGCAGAAAAATGACAAGGGCAAGAGGATGATCTGAAACCAAGAAGAGAAAAAGTCTATCACTGGTACCAGCCATAACACATCAAATTTGGCACATGGTCATGTCCCAGAGCACTAGGAAAACATACAGAAAAACAAGTTATGGAAGAAAAAGGAGAAAACACTCATATGCATTGAGGATGTGTGGTTTGAAACCCCTTTTGCCATTGACCTACAAATTTTCAGAAGGCAGAAGGTGCAAGTAATTAAGAGTGTGGAATGAGACAGAGAAAGGACACACCCAGGAGCCTACAAAGCAATTTGTATCAACAGCTTCTTTAAAAAAAAAAAAAGTGTAACTACAACAATTTTATACATACAAATAAAGGAGAAAATAATAAAAATGACCTTGTCCTGCTTTGTCTTCTACTGGATATCAGCAGAGCATTGATACATCCTCTTCAAAAAGTAGCACTGTAATATTTCCAAGTTCTTTCTGAGTGGAAGAAGAAAGATGCTGATGAATTTGTGATCTATTTAAATCATTAAAGTGCAGGTAAAAGAAGATCCAAAGTGCTTTAGGTTAAGGTGCAAATTATGCACAATTAACAACAGTGTAAATGATTACAAGAACAAAGTTACTTCATGGAAAGAGCTTTGCTGCCTGGTCTGGTTCGTTTTACATCCTGTTCCGTTACTTCAGAAGAAGAGAAGGATAAAGTAGGAAGGGTGTCACTCCAAATCCTTCTCGACAGAGCGCCCGGCTTTCACGTCTCCAGGTAAAGGCTCATCTTTGCAGTGTCTCTTTTGGGAAACACGGCCTGAATGAAGAGGATCTCCCCCAGCCAGCTGTCAGTGTCTCCTGTCCACAGCAGGCAGGTCAGGAAAATGTCTTTTGTGTGAATTCCTCATGTTGATGAACCTTGAGCAGAAACAGACGGTACTAAATGAGGAAAAATAACTTCTGATTCTCGCAGTCATTCCAAGGACTTTACCACTTCTCAGTTTTCTTATTTCATGTTCACATTTTTATATCCAGGCCCTATGATTCTTTGCCAGGAAGGAATCGTATAGGATTATTTACAGCTGATCAGTGTTTCTCTGCCACGATCTCCAGGGAGTGTGGAGAACACCAGGAATTACTCTTGGTTTTGACAAAGTATCTGTTCTGGGGGGACAATCTGCATCCAGAATTTTACGCTGTCAGATATTGCTGAAAAGATTAAGTTGTGTTCTGGATTATTAAGTTAAGTTCTGGGTGTTTGAATTAATCTGCCCGATAGACAGATTAAATATTACTGTAAAAGCTTCTGCTGAGGAATAGGGAAAGAATTCCAATGTTAAATAAGTTACTTTTTCTTGAGGGATAAAATTGGCCAAAACTGACATCCGTGCGTCAGAGACGTGAGGATAAATGGTTACGGTTGAAGACGTGGGACAAAGGGTAACACAACTACAAATAAACTTAAAAGCCTGGGACAAAGGGCAAAACTTTGCAGCTGCACTCAGGCCACAGAAACTCTTCATGAAAAGGAATTGATTAAGAGCATACCTGTAATTTTGTTTGTAGTCTGTGGATAGTTTCATCCTTTGTAAGAACAGAAATGAAAATTACCCTGTATTTGCAGAGTCACTCACCCTGAACCTTGTATTGAGTTTAGTAACTGAGTAATTGAGTTTAGTGGTTGAAAAAGGCAAATCTGTCGTTGGACCCAGGTCTTGAAAGCATCAGAGGCCTCCAGGACTCCCCTGGCTCTGGCTCTGGCTGCGGGTTTTTCCAGACAGGAGCCAGTTTCTTTTCCCCCTGTTCAATAATTCTTTTCACTTATGTGTAGCCTCTGAACAGCATTAGAATTTTTACAGTTGAGCACAGTTCTGGAGTAATCTTCTTGTCTGCAGAAAATAAATAATCAGCAGCAGCATTATTATATTATAAAAAGAGAAACAAAAGAGTAGTGATGGAAAGAAAGAAATTAATTGGCATTGCGAGCTTTTAGGATCATTATGGTGAGTACAGGTGGAAGAGGGCATTTATGGGGAGGAAATGTCTATATCAAATTTGGGGCCTCCAAAAGGGATTACTGAAGTGAAGGCTCTTGGGATGGGTGTGGTGAATGGATATATCAGTCAGCAACTGTCGAAGCTAAAGCAGTGAAAATATTGATGGAAGTAGTCTGGAAACATGTAGAAAATAAAAAGGAATAGAGAATTAGCTGGTGAATGCTTTGGAGTAAGAAGCAGGAACCTTCTTATAATGCAAATAATAACAACTGATGTTGGTTTTGAGTTGAAGAGTTGTAGGCAATTAATTAAAAAATCAAAAGAGAATGAGAAAGCAGAATAGGGAACTTCACATTTAATTGGAGTGTTAAAATCATCAGTCTGACTGTGACTAGCCTAAGTGACTTCAATTAATAGCTCATTAATTCATAACTGGATTGTCTTTGGATAATCTCAATATTATTTTTCTCTTTTTGTTGTTTTTTTTAATTGCAGGATTCATAGCAACAATTCTGCTCATTTTCTTACAAAGTCCACAGCATCTACATACAACATCTGCCATGAAGTTGTTTAAATTACAGTGTCTAAAATTCCTGTGGACTCTGAAGCCTCCTAGCAGGCCTTTCCATGGACATCCCAGGCTGCTTGTCTCTGATGTGCATTCCCAGTACGAGTCCATCAGGCAGGGCAAACAGGAAATACCAAAGTACTTTAACTTTGCAAGTGATGTACTGGACAAATGGTCTGAGATTGAAAAGGTAGATGATCTTTTGTTGTTCCAGTGAGGTATTCTAATTTGAAATTCATTTGAAACAATCTTTTCTTTATAAAAAAATCAGTTGCCAAAGCAAATTTTCAGTAAGAAATCATACAAAAGCTCTCTCTTGCTTGCTGTATTTTAAAAGTGACTCTGATTATTGGTGCTCTCTATTTAGGCAGAAAAACAATGGTAAGTCCCTTTCGACTTTGATTTAATCTTGGAATGGCTGTGCCTTTTTCCTTCTACATACTGTAATATTAAATATTCACATAATAAAAATACAAGTAACGTAATAACAGCATTACATGCTAGGGACAATTCTCCCACAGCTATTCAATTGCCTTGCTCCAAAGACGATTCTGCATTTGTGCAGATGCCCTGTAGTTAGAGGCCACTTAATTCCCCTCTTCCCGAGCCATCAGACTAGAAGGACTCATCTCATCCCAGGATACCGTCTTGTCCTGTTGTTTTATTTTGTTCTCTGCCTGTGCTGCTTCTGTTTGACAGAATTCCACAGCTTCATCCAGAATGAGTATTACGTGAAATATTTCACATTATCTGTTACTTTATAGGAGCATTAATGCACAGCATAAGGCTTGAACTAAAATAGGATCCACACTAGGACTTGGGTCTGGAGACATTTAGAGTGGTAAACATTTCAGGTTCAGAATAGGAGAACCTATTGGAATACCTGAGCTTGATGACTAGCAAACCTCAATACATTAAGTACAAGACAAAAATACTACCTTATATGCCAGTTGTGAAATACTCAGATCTTCCATAATTTGCAGGTGTTTGTGCATTATAATTTCATGGTCTTTCAGAAGAAAATGTTTTGTCTTTGAATCACTGTGCTTTGTAGGCTGGAAAGAGACCATCAAACCCTGCTTTTTGGTGGATAAATGGAAAAGGAGAAGAAGTGAAGTGGAGCTTTCAGGAGCTGGGGTTCCTGTCTCGGAAAGTGGCCAATGTGCTGACCAAAGAATGTGGACTGCAGAAGGGGGACAGACTTATCGTGATCCTACCACGAATCCCAGAGTGGTGGCTGGTGAATGTGGCTTGTATGCGAGCAGGTCAGTGAGCACATCTGAGACTGGTAAAATGGGTATTGCAAGTGGGTTGAGAGCAGCAAGAGCATATATGGTTTATACAGGCAAAGGAGTGTGTAAGTGGCACAGCTAGCAGTCATGCAGGCAGTCCTGAGGGATTTGCATTAGGTGCCATAGGACAGGTAGCTTGTGCAGCAGGCATGAAGATGCCAGAGGGCAGAGGAGAGCCATGGAAGTCACCAGACAGGTCCACATTTTACTCCTTACAGGAGAGCACAAGCACCTGCATCAATCTAGTGTAACTCTTTAGCTGGGGAAAATCCGTATCATAGGTCAGTTTGGGAATAGTTAATAGTTTGGGTTCTTAGAAAAGCATCAGATGTAAAAAAAAAAAAGCCAACCTGAACTTCCTTTATCACTCTTCCAGGAATTGTCTTAATTCCAGGAGTGTCCCAGTTATCAGCCAAAGACATACTATACAGACTCCAGGCATCGAAGGCCAAGTGCATCATTACCACTGACAAACTGGCTCCTGCAGTGGATTCGGTGGCACCTGAGTGTCAGTTTCTGAAAACCAAGCTAATGGTGTCCAAGGGCAGCAGGGAGGGATGGCTGAACTTCACGGAGCTGTACAGGTGAGTATGGTTAGTGACACTGCAGCCACAAGGCAGAAAATACAGCTGCTCTCCATGAGGGCTCATTTCCATTGACTGCAAATACTCATCAAATGCAATCATTCATCATAACTGCTTGATTCCTAATCCACAGAAGAGATGTCTGCTAACAGTGGTCTCATTCTGGGATGCTTCTGTTCTGTCCTTTTTAAGGGAAGGGTTGTCTTTGAGGAAATATAACATCACATTATTTTAGTCTAATTTGGTGATAATCTGTGAAGCTTCTTTGAGGTAGGAGTTCTGTGATACTTCATTACATTATGAAGCCTGAATAAAGTGACCATTGAAATCATAATTACATTCTCTTTTTTTTTTTTTTTAAGGAACCAAGCTGCTGACCATTCCTGTGTCAAAACAAGGATTCAAGACCCAATGATTATCTTCTTTACCAGTGGAACCACAGGTTCTCCAAAGATGACACAACATTCCCAGGGTAGTCTTGGTTTCAGACCCCTTTTAAGTGAAAGGTATGAAAGGCTCGAGCCTGGTTGAACATAAGATAATAGAAGATGCATAGTAGAACTGATGAAAAACTACTGAGTAAGAAATAGGAATGTACAGCTCCAGTCCTTCTCCCTTTGAAATCAAAGTACAAACTCCAGCAAATTTCCAAGGGAATAGGATCATCCCCTATTTTTCAATTAATATCTCTAACCCTCTTTCTAGAGTGGTTCGAAGGACAGCCATCAGGTGGGAATATAGTAGTGCAAAGAACCAAGAGGTACCACACTGTGCTACAAAAATCTTTGTGACGTGTATATGAGTAGAGGCAGAGCTTGTTGGTTGCACAGGCCACTCAGTCTCTCAGCAGCTTTAGAACTGAAATGCCAGGTATCCAACACAGAATCCATGAATGCTGCAGCTTCAGCCCTATCTCCCTTCATAGTGAAAAGCCACTGCATTGAAATTCAGACTAGTCTCTCTACCTTACTCTATCCTATGTTGTGACTGACATCATATGTGTAGGATATACATATGTGTTTTTGTATATGTATATTTGTGCAAACATATAGTTAGTGTCCTTTTATCCTAGAGCGAGCTCATAAAATAAACTCATTCAGAGTGCTCAGAACACGTCTCTTGTCAGAAATCTTGGGCTTATTTGGTTTATTTGCTTTATTTGTCTGTGCTTCAGATTTGGTATTTTTAAGCAAATATTTTTCATTATCTTTTTCATTTTTTTTTCTTCTCTGTCAGGTACTGGTTGGATTTGACACCTTCTGGCATGATATGGAACACAGCAGACACAGGATGGATACTAACTTCAATAGCATCTGTCTTTGATCCCTGGGCTTTCGGATCATGCATCTTTATACATAACCTACCACAGGCTGAATCGTCAGTCATCCTAAATGTAAGGGAAAAACTCCTGGAAATGTGTTAACCTGCAGAAAGGGCACAAAAAGTAGTTCTTAACACCATCCACAGATTTCATGAGGGTTGTGTTCACAGTTGTGTTTGAGATGCTCTATCTGTTGTGTAAAGCCCATATTTGCATTTTTAATGGATACAGAAGAGGCCAAACCTACAATTCATTTGTACATTTTGTCCAAAGCTGGTGAGCACGTGAATGAAAACCATCCAAAAGCAGCACTAATTGCTTGCCATTCACTCTAGTGACTGAAAGTAATATCAGCTGGTATTAACAGAGACTGAAACTGAAGGTTTCACTGGCCACAATGACCAAGAAGAGAGGGAAAACTGCCCTCTGATGTAGACAAGAGATGGGCTTATTCTGAGCATGCCCCAAGCTGTGGAGTCTGGGTGCCATGTATTAGCGTGGGATTTTGTCCACTCAAATATATTGTGAATCTCTGCACATTGCACCAACTGCAGGAGGGTTCCTCACTCGACAGAGAGCATGTGGTGCTTTTACGTAGGGGGCAAGCATAGTTCCCCATTCTATGTCACCTGTTTACTGTCCATTCACAAGGTAGTTTTGTGTCTGAGCTTCACGTCTCCCTCTTGTTTAACTCACCAGACTCTCTGCAGATTCCCAGTTGATGTGCTGGTCGGTGCTCCGACACTGTTCCGCATGCTGGTGCAGAATGACCTCTCCAAGTACGTCAAGAAATTATTTACTAATGTTTTGTTTACCCTGGCTAAGCTTTAATGATCTCCCATATCCAACTGCTTGACAAAAAATAGGGCAATAATTTAGTTCGAAAATACCCTGTGAGGGAGTGGCTGGTTGTGGCAGTTGTTCATCATCCCCTGCTCCAGTTCTCCCTGCTGTCACTGCTCCTTCCTCCCCTCTGGCACTTTCTCACTTGACCTGTTGCAGAGGGTCAGCAATCAGGGCCCTGGCTCAGCAAATCAGTCTGTGGTTAGTTATAATCCCAGCTGACTTCAGCAAAACTTTCACTTTATTTTTCATGTGTGCTTAACTCTGACTGCTACTGATCATACGTATAGTGTTGAGCACAGAGTGATGTCCTCATTGTATCAGGAGCTGAAGGACCAGGGATCCTCTGATTTCCCCACTTCATGGGACTAACTCTCCCAGTAAACAGCTCTCCAATATTGTTTACAGTGCTCCTTGTTTTGCACAATAGATTTAAGTACTGCCTCTCTTGTTCTTAACTCCCTGTGAAGCTACAAATTCATGAACCTGAAGTACTGCATGAGTGGAGGGGAACCACTCAACCCAGAAGTCATGGAGCAGTGGAAGAGCCAGACTGGGCTGGACATCCATGAAGTATATGGCCAAACTGAAACGGTACATCTGTAGGGGCAATACGCTATTAGATCTTTGGAACTCCTTTTTGCTTTCGATGTTTTAAGGTTTGTTTTGAAAGAACACAGCCTCTTTCCTCCTACACATTTCTGTGAATGTTTCAGCACTCCCCTCCCCTGATAACCTTTGAAAGAAAGCCCTGTGATTGCTCTCCTCACAGAACTTGCCAGAAATATAAGTTGGTGGGAGAAGACATGCCCTAATATTTCATAAATGTCCTTAAGCAAATTCCAAGTAACTGTGACAGTCAAGAGAGCAGAGTTTGATCTAAGGGAAGCAGACTGGTTCACAGAGGGCATGAATTCTTCACAGATAATGGAGCAGGACTCTTTCAGGGCGTTTAATGATTTTGCTTATCTGTACCATACAGCCCTGACATATAGGATCCTATGAATCTTAATTCCTTACTTTGGAATTAGTCTGGAAAATATATTTAATGAATTGAGTGTGAATGTAGCTACTTTCTATTGCAAAACTTTGGTTTGATTTTTACAGGGAATAATCTGCTCTGTTTTTAAAGGAATGAAGATTAAACCTGGATCAATGGGGAAGGCAGCTCCCCTTTATGATGTTCAGGTTGGTTGACTGCTCTTCAGATTCTGTCATAGGGGCTTTTTGTTTGTTTGGGTTTGGGGTTTGTTTTCCCATTGGACTAATAGATGTGGTTTTTCGTTCTAGATCATAGACAAAAGTGCTAATATCCTGCCTCCAGGACAACAGGGGGAAATTGCTGTCAGAAGCAAACCTATAAGACCACTTGGTTTTTTCTCTGAATATGTAGTAAGGACTTTATTTTATTCCTAACCACCACCAATCTCCACCAAAATCTCTCCAATTGCATAGTGTTTCAAAAGGCTGAATATTTTAACCAGTTTATTATTTATTACCACAGTAATTTGTTTATTTGGATTGGCGGATGCTAGAAAAGGGAAAAGAAAAATTTGCTCAAGATGGAGTTTAATTTTTTTAAGAATAACAATTCTTTCAAACCTGTTTTGTTGTATTTTACAGCAATATCAGTACAATTCTTAAACATCTTTGACTGAAAAATTAAGTTCCAGTGCATTTGACAGTATGAGCATTACAGCATGCTCAAAATCTAAACTACTGTTTGTAAACCACTTTAAGGATAACCCTAAGAAAACTGCAGAAAGTCAACGTGGCGATTTTTATGTCACTGGAGACAGAGGGACTGTGGACGAAGATGGATATTTTCAGTTCATTGGAAGAGATGATGACATCATCATTTCTTCGGGGTCAGTCTGCACGCTTCCTTTCTAAATCTGCCACTGTATAGTCTTACATGTTTTGTTCCTAGTGAGCTTCTGACACAATAATCCTGTGATGACCTTATTGGCCTCTTACTTAGGAATACTTGCTTTTATTATTAGCTTTTCAGAGACCTGCAGTATCATCTTGGTGATATCAGTGGCATCTCTGTATCCATTTCCCCTGCAGCATCTCGTCTGTTTCAGCAAAGAATGAAGACTTCAGCTGGCAGAGGAGGAATTTTTATCTAGTTCATTTTTTGATTAAAATTGAAGGACATCTCTATTGGATTCAAAGAGCATTTGAAACATTTTTAACATAATGAAAGGAAACAATTTGATATTGTATGATGTGATGCTGTAATGTGGCACCAGCTGCTGCTGCAGACCCCAGCTATCAGGGAGGGATGGAGCTCTGGATTAGGAGCCCCAAGGAGAGGGAGAGATGGAGAGGTATCCACAGCCCAGCAGTCCTCTACCACATGACCACTGTGAAATGCTACTTTCTAACACAACCAGCTTCCCCATTTTGACTAAAGTTTCTATAGTCAGTTGTTGATTTATTCTGGTTTGGAGTTTTTTCTTCAATAGGATAATTAAAAAACATTTGGTACTGGTTTTCCACATAAAAAAAGCCAAAGCCCATTTCATTTTTTCTTCCCTAGGTATCGCATTGGGCCATTTGAAGTAGAGAGTGCCCTGATAGAGCACCCAGCAGTGGTAGAAACAGCTGTTGTCAGCAGCCCAGATCCCCTCAGAGGAGAGGTAATGATGCTGAATGGTGGAGGAGGAAAGCAAAGGGTTTGTCTAAACATATGATACTATAAAGAAATTTCTACTTTACTGAATGATGTACAGTTCTGAGGCAGTCATGTTGTCTTAGAATCATGGAATACTTCAGGCTGGAAAAGACCTCTAGGATCATCGAGCCCAACCATTAACCCGGCACTGCCAAGTCCACCACTAAACCGTGTCCCTAAGCACCACATGTACTTCTATCGTGGATAATCTTACTTCGGGTGACGAGCAAATCCCTTCCCATTTACATGCCTTTGCTCTTCTGAGTTTCTTTTCATCCCACGAGGGTCTCCTCTGTGGAGAACATTACAGTGATGTTTACTTTGTCCTTGTACGTAAACATTTGTCTATACACTGAAATTGTCATTTATGACTGCCTTGATGTAGCCATACACGTGCAGAAGCTGGACACAATCATTTCTTACATTGTGCTGGTTTCCCTGTTCCTCCCTTTTGAATGTCGTGACTCTGAGCAGTACTGATCATTGGTAACTCATATATCAGCTCCTAAAAATGGATGGTGTCAGACCACCTTTGTTGGTCTTACCTTTCAGGTTGTGAAAGCATTTGTGGTTCTGTCCCCAGACTTTTCATCCAGTGACCTGAAGAGTTTAACTCGTGACTTGCAGGAGCATGTCAAGAAAACCACTGCTCCATATAAATACCCCAGAAAGGTAAATGCTTCTGAGGAGAAACTTTAAACCAGGACATCCTTCTGTAAGTTTCAGGAGAATTACTATTTAGATCTTCATAATTCACTTGAAAGAGACTGCAGGAAAGATTCACCTAGACCACTGTCTGCAGAAAATCTTCCCTAAATAACATTAGTTTACATTGTTTTTCATTCATTTGAGTAAAGTGTTTGTTTGAACCTCTCAAAAATTTCTAGGCTTCATACATCCTAGTTGGACCTGCATGTTCTAAGTCAGACACACAATCATAACTCTCCATTTTGTATTTAACCTTCAGCCAAGCACTCACTAGTACCCTCAGGATAGCACATAACTGAATCTGATAAGCTTTTCTCTCCTGCTCCTCACAGTTAATAAATAAGAGGCAAGCCCAAGAGGATACACTTGGTGTTTCTCAGTAATCCCAGCACTACAGGAAAAAAGCTCCTAGCAGTGCCTTAGTTCACTTGTGCAGAACTCACAGGAACTAAGAACCATTAAGGACTTTGTGTCTGTAACATCCCTTTTTCTCCTTTTTGTCACTCATCTCTGGCCTCTGATACCATTTAGGCATTCACCCTCTGTTGCAGTGCTCGTGTTACTGTACTCAGGTTGGTTAGCTGGGGGGCAGCTACACAGACATGTGGCCATGTAGGCAGCCACAGAAATGGTTTCACAATGTGCTGCCTTGATTTGGCTTGGACATGATCCTTTAGACAGGCAGTTCTTACTGACAAGAGTCCTCTCAGTTTTCCACATGTGCTGACAGCTAATCTTGGAAAACTAACTCTGTAGCACATGCTACACTGTTTTCTCTCTTTATTTTATTTAGGTGGAATTTGTCCAAGAGCTGCCTAAGACAGTCACTGGGAAGATCAAGAGGAATGAATTAAGAAACAAAGAGTGGGGAAGAGCTTAGCTTTGCTGCTGAACTCCTCACCAGAACGTGCTCATCCTAGACTTCTGTGGCTTTTAGCATCCTGCTCCCTGTGAGTCTTCAGAGGTGCTGGACAGCCTTCTGAATAAGGATAGAAGATAGCAATTTTTGTTCTGGTGCTTTGGGATATTTCTAAAGCAATATATTCTCTATAATTTTGAATGTATGTGGGAGATATAGTTTTGAAAATAATGATAGAAGAGGGGAAATCAGACTGGCCTTTATTTTTGTAACTGCAGTGCTGTTACTGAAAGCCACCTTTAAACTCTGAAGTGGATATTGCTTTGCTTTCCAGCTACAAAGCACATTATTGTCTGAGGTCAAAAACGGAGAGTAAACAAATGCACAAAATGCTCTTTCTGTGTAGATGGCATTAATCTAAAATGGATCTCAGCTTGCACTACTGAAACCAGAGGACAGTTGAAAATTTATTTCTTTAGGAAAAGAATTAGATCTCAAATGAAAAATAAAAATAAACCCCACCCTTGGGAGTATTTGCATGCTGAGAGTGTTACATTTTTTAAAGGAAATGATAAAATTTGAATAGGTGTCAAATATTATTTTGTAAGAATGTTTTTTAATCATTGTTGATGATCAGACTTCTAGCGCTAACCAGTACTGTGTTGTGTAGTTTCAGGATTAAATATAATCAAGGATTTCCTGGACTGAGTATTCAGCTCAGACTATGAGATATTTCCATAACATTCAAGCAGTTACGTGGATATGGGGGCAGCAGAGGTTTAGATCATCCCTGTTAGGGCACATCTCACATTTCTTGTTACCTCTCTGCAGCACTTGCACTTCACATAGTGCTGCTACCGCACTTGATTCAGACAATGTCAGTAGTAGTTGAACTCTACGACCAAGGCTGTATTTACTAGGAGCACAAAAACACCAGTGAACCAACACAGGATTGTATTTCACCTGTTAGGCAGTGATTGTGCAATAATGCACAAGTTTAAACAGCCAGCTGTCTGGTTTTCAAACACTTGTGTTCTTGCTTAACAAAACCCAAGCATTCTTAGCAACGTGTGCAAACACATCTTCCAGCCATCTAAGGTATTTCAGAATACAGTACAAGTAGAAGTGATTGCCAGGTGAAAGTGCAGTGTTCCTTCTTTGAGACGATGTACTTTAACTCACAAGGGGCTTATTAATGAGGAAATCATGACAGTGTGGAATGAAGTTCCCAGAAATGGCCACAATGGCACCCAAATGAAGCAGCCTGCTTGTAGGAATATTGAAAGCCTTGAGATTTCAGAATTAATGTGTTAACAATGGATGTCCAGTAAGTGCAAATTATGAAAAATCAGAAGTAAATTGTGAGTTGTGTAGGCACACAGGTCAGTGAGAGAAGGAAAGAAAACAACCAAAAATCCCACTAACTACCCATGAGTTTATGTCCTTAGAAGATAAGTTGACTGTCATGAATCGATCACCAACATCAGCCACCAATAAATGTTCACAGTTGGCCTTCCTATTTGGTCCCAAATGGTTCTTTCCTTTGTGTGACCTAGACACTGCTGGTCTTAACCCACACCCAAAACCCTTTACAATTTAAAGAAAACACCAATGCATGTAAGAAAGCAGACTTTTAATAAACGGTGGTAAGGGAGACAGGACTGGGGGAAAAAAGTCATCTTTTTCCAAATTCTAACAAAAATTTTGAGAGAAGAGGAAAATATAAATCAAGAGACTTGAACACATCCTTTTCAATGAACCAAGACAAGTGGTGTTCTTCAAGATGGGCCTTTTCCTATTAGCAACGCACAGGCTTTTGTGCTAGAAATTAAATACTGAAGCTAGACAGTTGTACAGGAAGCATATTCAAAATCCTACTGGAAAGCAAGTTATAGCTGCACTGGTTTTGGTTGGTTTTAAGTCACTGGGATATCCAAACAGCTGCTGTAACAGACAACAAAAAGACTCACTAACATTACTTCCAATCTGAATATTATTACCATAAAGCTAAAACCGTACCAAAAATTAAAATTTAATTCCCCTTATGTAGTGTAGTATAATGGAGAGCTTCTTTCATAAGAAGTTTCCAAGCAGTATTTAAATTCAAATTTTTAGATCTAAGAAAAGAATAAAAACAAAACAAAAACTTTATAAAATCCCCCAAGGACTAATTCTTTGGAAAGAGCAGCAAAAGGCTATTTGCAGGAGATTACTCAAAAGGATTCTGTTCAGTGACTACAGCATTATCTATAAACCAGTAACAGCTGCATAAACAGCTCATGTAAACACACATGTAGTTTTTGATAAAACCATCTGCAATGTCTGCACTGTACTTTTACTGTTCTAGAACAGTCCAATCTATTACTCTAAACCATCTCTTTATAATCAAGTATTTTGATCATAGCAGTTCTTTCCATTCATCTCAAGACAGCATATCCTTGTACAGCTGTGTATATATGTGTGCATAAAACCCTCCATCATACAGGTAATTATCAGGTTCATCTAATTCTGCTGTTCACACAGAAAAATGTTACTGAGTTCTGCAGTCACACAGTTGTCAGATTACTTCCTTCAAAACCCTCTGCAATCAACTGTCTTTTCCAAATCTCTCACTTCTGTCAATAATTCCTCACAGAGGTGGTTCTGCACTGCCTTTTGGTTTCTGTAGCCATCAGATATAACAAAAGAGAGTCCAAACATGTCAGGACGGCCACATCTACATACACATGCACACACTCCTGCTTTTTGTGCCAGGTAAAGGAAATGCAGAACAAGGTGGTGCACTCCTGAGCTCCCTTGTATCTGCTGTATTATCAGTTCCACCTGCAACGAGCTTTAAAATTCTTACACGTGGATTTTAAAAACAGGATTTCAAAACAAAGCCCACTCTCCTCATTAAAACACCCTTTCAGAACTCTAGGGCAACTTTTTCATATGTTTGGATTATGTTTACTTTTCCCTTCCATCGCATTTTCTACACTGTAAGTGCATCATTCCCCTTGCACTCAGCTTCTGTTTCATCTTGATTCTTGTTCTCTTGGTTTACTTCTTTTGAGCTCTTCTCCTCAGTTTCTGGTTTTACTACATTTGAGTTCTGTTCTTCTGTCAGACCTGATGGGTTTTGTTGCGTGCCTTCTTTGTTGCTCTTCACCACCTCCTGTAGATTGTATTTTCTGAACAGAACATAGTCTCTCACCACACTCAAGCAACAGACGGTTTTTATTATTTCTACCACAACTGTGTATTGTGGATTATTAAGATCGACTTTGTTTTCCGGATTGAGGCTGCCCACGATTCCTGTAAAAGAAGATGCAGTTTAAAAGATGCTGGGAAAACCGTTTCAGAGCATAAGCATGCCTTATTGAAAGGATAAAAATTAAGAGAGAGAAGGCAAGTTCCCCCTCAGTTGTAGCCAATTACTCATTCTTCCTAATTATTTAAAATAGCAGAACAGAGCAGGACTCTCAGAATACTCCACCAGTAGGGCTGAACTAACTGAAAAACTATCCCACTACAATTACCAAGAAACAAAACAGTCGAATAAGGTGGAGCTATTTTCTGAGTAAAAAATTCTATGGAAATAGTAACACATTATTTCAATACAGTAGAACAAAGAGAAAACCTGAGAGCAGTTATTTCAAAGCACACTGCAAATTATATTCAGTGTTCTCTCTTCTGCTTGTTGTTTCTTAAGACATCAATACCAACAAGGAATACTGATGTCAAGCTTTTTGAAGTCTTAGAGAAGCTTTTATAATTCAACATACAGGCTTTAAGCAACAACCATGTATGCCCACTAAGATCACTTTTAATAGTCTGACCTATGTTGTGTATGCAGTTGTGGGCTGCATATATACTTGTTCTGTACCGTGTGAAATCCATACGTACCTGCCAATTCCTTAATTACTTCTTCCCTACTCATATGACTGTTATTACGAGCTTTGTAAACGATCTGAAAAGTGCCCTTATTAGGGGCTTTAAACCAAGGCTCAAAAAACGTTTCCGTGTACTTTTTCATATCCTCCATAAAAGCCTTGCAGGTTCCAGAAATGGGCAGCATGCGCAGAATGACTCTTGTTTTCTTCTTTTTAGTGGTGTGCATATCCTTTAATATATGGTGTACCAGGTTCTCAGGTTCTACAAGAAAAACAGTGAGGTATGAGAAACAAATTGAAGGCATCATCTCCCTTCTTCCCCCTCTAAATAATAAGCTGGGGAAATGCACACTTGGCTGCATTGCTGTCAGCCTCAAATTCTTTTACGTAAAGAGCTGATTTACTATACCAAAATTGGATACTCAAAGTTTTATTTCATAAAAGCAGATTCCTCTACCTTTAGCTTCCCCACTAGTGGCAAAATTCAGTGGCACAGCCAAAGAGAAGGGGAAACACTGTATTTTTTTGATATAAATGTGTTTCTTGGAAGCCACGCTCTGTGGCCTATTACTAACAGTGTTCAGAGCAGTTTGCATCACTCAGCATCAGCCGATGTCCCACCTATGCCCTGCGTTCTGATGAAGACCACATTGTTGGCACCACTCTCCACCGACTGGAACCGCCGCAGCTTCTGCTCCGTGCAGGCACGAATCTGCCCAACCTCCTTCTTCAGGGCCGCCTCGACATCGTCCTCATCCTCCTCCCTGTCGCTCCCAGACAGCGTCTCCTCGTGATCTGAAAACTTCACACAGGCCCGCCTGTGGGTGAGCACCGACCCACAGTGCCCACAGCGCCCGGGGGACAGCCAGCACAGGGGNGGGGCTGACAGAAACCCCGTGGGGCTGTGCTGAGCACAGGGGGGCTGTGTCACACACAAAAAGGGAAGGGAGGCCTTGGGGCACCGCTACCCGCCGGGACCGCGCTGAGGGAGAGAGCTGAGGGACGGCGCCGGGGGACAGAGCTGAGGGACAGA
>VWZF01004097.1:0-19822 GCA_013396755.1 Sclerurus mexicanus | reverse complement strand
CCCAATATATTAATGTTTATTCGTGATATATTAGGCCTCTTGTGTTTTCTAACCTTGTACATTTTAGAGTGTTGCCTGTGCTTTTGTAATTCTTTTTCCTTCCAGGTTTCTTTTGGATCCAAATCTTGAAAAGTTGTCTTTGATAAAGTTTCAGTTTCCATGTCCTTGGTATAAACTTCATGTTTTAGATATGGTTTTGCACAGATTGCATTTGGTTCTTCTCTCTTTCTGTAAGAGTTATCCCTACAATCAACCACTTAGTATACATTCTTTTATTGTTAGCATTTTCACACTGAAGATTGCTATGATATGCTATAGTTTAATGTTTTTCCGGTGTTATCAATCTGTTATCTTGTCAAATCAATCTATTAGTAACTTTAAACTGACTGCAGAAGAAGAGGCACTGTGAATCATTTGGAAACACTTGAGTTACTGTAGAGATATATGAAATACCTGAGTTACAGCAGCAGGAAGGGGCAACTGGGATGAAAAATTCTGAAAGGATGTTTCAAATTCTTCTGGTGCCTTTCATTCATCAAGGCGTATCCTTACCTCATTATTATGTTGCATAATTTTATGTGCTTGTTTATTTACTTGATTGTCTTGTTAATTCCTATATTTTTTGAAAGAGCTCAACATGGTATTACCAGAAATTTTTTTATATAGTAATGTGTTTTAAAGGAACAACTACAATCTCTGAGCATGACAAAAATAGGGTTCAAAAACATTAAATATATGATAGTTTGACACAACCATAGCCTCTCAACCACGGACTCTCAAAACAGGTCTGTGACAAGATGCAATAATAAGTTTGAAATTCATGGTACTTATTTTGGATGCTTAATGCATATATGGGATGTATATTATGAGGATTTTTTTTTTTTATGTTTTGTACACATTTATAATAAATTTAATGTATTTTCTGAGAATTATTTCTATGTAGTGATTGGTCTCATTAAGTAAGAGAGGCTGGGCATGCAGAGGTTGCAAAGCTTTGGAGAAACATAACTTAGTGATGAGGAGAAATGAATAGTGTACCTGGGGAAGCATGAATAAATGAGAGAGGAAATAATAAAAGACAGAACTACTGAAATCATTCAAACAAAGAGGAAATTCTTCTTTGTTTGGTTTTGTGCTTTTTTGTGTTTTGTCGTTGTTGCTGTTTAGTTTAGTGTTTTTCTTAGTTTTTTTTTTGTCGTAGTGGTATTTTTTTTCCTACAGGAGTAAGGGTTTTTTTGAAGAAAACATGGTTACAAGAAAAGTTTGAAAAGCATATTTGGTTTTGCCATAGATAATAATCAGCAGAGAGAGAAAACAATGTGAAAACTTTGCAATCAGAAGCTTGAGACAAGGGTAAGAAATAAAGGAAGAAGTCATAGTAATTGGAACTTCGTACTATAAGGAAGATTGACCTGTACAGTAGGTGCCTGGGAGATGTATTGGAAATAGTACCTCCGATTAGGGAAAACCTGCATGTGATGAATGTGCTTTCTAGCTCAGATCAAGATTTAAAATTCTGATCAGAGAAGGTTTCTGTAGCAACTATCTAAATGGTAGATGAATTTCATGAAAATCTCTCTGAAAATCAATGAGAGGCATTCCTGGGTTTCATGAAAAAGCTGAAGTTGTCTCTTACATAAAATCTAGTGCCTGTGGCATGAAGGATTTAAGGGATCTCACAGTGAGAACAGCAGTAAGGGGATGTCTGATTGGAAACATTCACACAGAACATGTGCTGTGATGGTTTCAGCGCTGCCGCTTGCGCTATCTTGAATGAATAGGAACTCAATGAATCAGTCTGTTTTAGCAGGTCATATATTCTTCATAACCATGCAAAACAGTCTAAAAAGCCTACTGGAGACAATGTTGCAGCCTTGTATTTGCAGAGAGGATAATTTCTTTCTCTTATGCTTAATCTGTGCTTTCCATCCAAATATTTTCCTACTGAAATTAATAAATGTTCACAGTTGTCTCATTAAAATACTGCATTTTAAATAGTGCTGCTTAAATTGCAAAAGCAAGCAACAAAATTTGGGAAAAAGACAGGTTATAAAATGTAGCTGCAAACTCAATTTGGCTCCCTTCTGACTATATAAAAACACGTTTGTTAATTTTGTGATCCCCTGCCCTACCCTGAAGTTTTGGACTTCCCAAACATAAAGAGCTTGTTATTGTAGCAGACAGGTCATTTTAGTTCCTTGGAATTGTTTCCATATTCAGAATTTAAGGAAGAGGATCTAAGATTTTTATGCTTATCTCTACCTTTCCGAAATGTATTTGGAAGCAGATTGACCAGCTTCATCTATGCACATGAGAACATATCTGTGTTTTTGGGATGATGTGAAGCAATTAAGTATTTTAAATATTTTAAAAATTTAAATTATCTTGATCTTATGGGCTTTGTATGTAAGAGATGCAGTTCCATGGCTCTGTTGTGAAATGAATGTCCATGCTATCATTTGTAGAAATATTTATTGATTGCAGTGGTGAAAATGGGATAAGTTTAATTTTGTTCTCTCTGAGGATTTTGAGGAAATCATATTCCAAAATAATATTGTGAGAAAAATCCCTTAATATCTGATTCATGACAATGACAGAAATAATCCGCAAAACAAGGAAAGTAATACAAGTAGGAAAAATTTAATCACGACACGTGTCAGCTTCTCAGGTCCATAGATTCCGAAGAGAACACCTGCCAATTCAAAATCCCTGCCTTTTAAAAACTTCTAAAGTCCAACCCTGTTGATGATGTGGGGAGGATATTTCCTTTCCTCAGATTGGCTCTTCTGTGTCCCTCCTCATGCCAGGGGTGGAGTTTCAGGCAATATGTCAGCTTCCATCCAGCCTCATGGTCTGTTACATGGCCCGAAGTTGCGTAAGCTATATTTCTAGTTAATATGCAATTTCCCTATTCCCGAATGTTTAGTCCCTGGCATGCATTCCAAACTGGACTGGATGCCTTACAACTTCCGCGGAACACCTATGGGTTAGTAATGAGGAACAAAAACTACATCTTTGGTTAATACTTATTGCTCAGTTCATCTGCTTGTAATAAAACTGACCTTTTTATTTCTCGTAATATGGTAACTGATGGATGATTGTTGAAGTAAATTTCTGCACAGGCTAAAGTGTTCAGCATTAGGTGACGTATTTATCTACAGCAAATCATCTTTACAAATAATTTTAAGGACTTCTAAAAAATAACAAAATATCATGCATGAACATGACATTGTCTCAGAGTAATATGTATGTTTTCTGTAGTCAGTACATTTTGATGTTGAAGGCTTTGCTAGACCTGGCTAGTGCAAGTTATTTGATATGATACCATTTCTCTTCCAGGGTGTTCTTTGCTTTCTCAGTCTGGTGAATATATTTGAATAATATGTTTCTGAGACAGTTTGGAAGAATCTAAATTTATTTTGTGAAGGAAAGACATCTCCAGACACTTAAATCACCTAAGCATGAAAGTACAGTGAAATAATAGGATTAATATGAAACTATATTTTTTTTGTTGATTTCAAGATGTATAACAGGACCACCTATGACTCCAATCAAATTTAATTGGGAATTTGCCTTTCTTTTGAATGAGATCAGAATTCAGTTGTGTATTATCAATAAATGTAAACGTTGTACAAGAGAGCAGTATTACATCTATAGAGACAGTTTTTCAATACCTCTTTCTTTCAAAGTGCCAGTCATATTTTTAAAAAGGTAACAAAAAATATCATATTGTCTTTTACAGGCCACCAGAATAATTTAAACTATGTATCCTGATGACAGTGTACAAAATAGAACATCAAGATCAGAATACCAAAGCCAAATCATAGCAAAAGATATAATTAAATGCAAGTGCTTATTTCTCTTAAAGCTCTACCAGTTCTATAACTTTTCTAGAAATTAACCGCATGGAAACACCATCTTAAGACAGTGGATTTCTTCTAGATTTTCTTCTTGAAACAGGAGGTAATGGTTTTATAGAGTCTACTATCAACTTCAGTCAGAACTATCAAATGTTAATCAAGAGTTTTAAGTTATTGTCTCTGACCTCTTTTTATTCTCTGATGTATTATCTTTGAAAGGATGACATGAAGTTCAGAATACACTCCTACAAATAATCAGTTATTAAAGAGTGTACAGTGGTTGTATTTTGCAAAGAATTTCATGTTCCTTTACTGCATTTAGACTATAATGTAAAATGTAGTGTGAAATATGGTGTAGAATTTTCTTGGCAGTCTAATTAAAATGGCTGGGGCAAGGTATTTCAATTGTCTACATACTGCATGGTTCAAGAAAGCACATACAAAAATGTTTTCAATATTTTTAGGTCAAGAATAAAGTATGACTTCAAGACGAGTGATTCAGATGTGGATTTTTCAAGCATGGTGTTGGGAACTTAGATTCAAAATTTGCAGCACCGGTAATTGGGGTAGCATATAACTTAATACAGCTGATGAACTATAAGGCAAAGAGATTCTTCATTATGTCTAAAACTTCATGGCATTGTGTTAGAGTTGAGAGAAAAATGTTTCTCTGAGAGTCCTGATAAGGAAATTCCTTCCAACATTGATGTTTACAGTCCCTGTTTTATTATTTATGTGATAACTTGCAAGAACCCCACAGGCAAAATACTGTTAAGTTTAATAATTATTCATTATGAAATTCCTATTAATTCTTAAGGCTTGGTGCTGTGAGTACAATAAACATGGTATATCTATTAGGCTGATTTTAAATCTCTGCTAAACTTATGAAGAGAACATTTAATAACAAGAAGTAGGTTACTGATAGCATTTACTATAATTTCCCATCATCTCAAGCCCTTATAAGAGATGGAGAGATGGAACTGGATTTAGCATTTCAAGTCTGGGGCAATTTGTTTGGCTTTAATGAATAATTAAATATGTGCCAAATTAATAATTAGTGAGGTAGCAGCAAATGAAAAATGTCCAGAGCGCTATAAAAGTTGCCCTAGTTGAAAGTATGTATTAGCTATCATTCACCTGGAGGTGATTATGCTATAGAGACAAGTGATGACTTTGGCATACCCACTTTCTCTTCCCTTTCTCATGAGTATTTCAGGACAAAATAGTTTTGCTTTGTTTCTTCTGACACCCTGCTCTGATCTGCTTTTGATGAGCGCAATAATTTTATTCCATATCATTAGTCCAAGTCAAACATTTGAAAGGTGTGCCATCTATTCGGCAGCTGGTCACTAGTGGTGTTGTCCGGGGATCAGTGTTGGGCTCAGTCCTGTTTAATATTAATTAATTGGTAAACCAGAGTCTACCATTAACAAATTTGCAGATGACACAATGTTGGGTTGGAGTGTTGATCTACTGGAGGGTAGGAGGACTCTGCAGAGGAACCTTGACAGGCTGGATGGATAAGCTGAATCCAATAGTACAAGGCTGAACAAGACCAAGTGCTGGGTCCTGCACTTTGGCTGCAAAAACCCCATGGAGCGTCACAGGCCGGGGACAGAGTGTCTGGAGAGTGACCAGGCAGAAAGGGACCTTGGGGGTCCTGATTGACAGCAGGCTGAACATGAGCCAGCAGTGTGCCCAGGTGGCCAAGAACGCCAATGGCATCCTGGCCTACATCAGGAACAGTGTGGCCACCAGGACCAGGGAAATGATTCTTCCCTTGCACTCAGCACCAGTTAGGCTACACCTTGAGTGCTGTGTCCAGTTGTGGGACCCTCAATTTAGGAAGGATATTGAAGTTCTGAAGCATGTCCAGAGAAGGGCACTGGAACTAGTGAAGGGACTGGAGCACAAGCCCTGTGAGGAGTGACTGAGCAAGCTGAGGTTGTTTAATCTAGAGAGGAGATATCATATTTGATAAACACATGGATGATTATATAAATTAATTTAAATACTTTCAATTTTATGCTCTAGGGCTGAAAGACAATTTGTTGTTGTTGGGGGGCTTTTTGTTTTTTTTTTTGTTTGATTTGTGTTTTGTTTTGGTTTTTTGTTTGTTTGTTTGTTTGTTTGTTTTTGTTATAGCAACACCTTGTTTATTTTCTTTTATATTTTTTTTTTTAACAGGTGGAGCAGTTTGGTCAATTTGTTAGTTCATTATGATTGCAATGTTCCTGTCAAAAATTACTATTTAGCTTTTCTTGCCATGTTGCCCTCACAAACCAGGAAGTGCAAGACTACAGGATATCAGTGATACTCAAATTATATTAAATAAGCCAAAACCAACAAACAAAAATCCTCAATTGATACACCCTTCTTCTAAACAAAAACATAAAAATTTATCATTAAGTCAACTGTCTAGAGTAGAATTCTACTATAGCCTGGGAAGCTTGGATTGTTGCATCTACTTTGTCATTCCAGACTAAAAGTCTTTCTCTGAACCTCTAAATCACAAGCTGGCCACTAACTCCTGCACCCTGTAGAGTGCCTGTGGTTTGACACCTGGCATCAAATTACTCTTGCAGTCCCAAATTAAACACATGCTACAACCTCTCCAGTTACTTTGTCCTTGTGAAGCAGATAGTTCAAGAAGTCGGAGTGGGAAGAGAAAATTTATCTCACTGCTTTTCTGGTCCAAGTGGCCTCTGGAGAAATGTATGCTGAAATTTTCACAATGGTGATGAGTCTGCAAAAGCTTAGAGACTCTGCTGTCTGCAGAGAATATATTTGTGCTTTCTTGCATACCTTCTCTAGGCTCCACACAACTTTTCCTGCTGTTCTGTCTTCTGTTTCTTCCCAGTGGACAGGTCCAGTGAAATGTGTAATAGTCTTACAGGAGATATAACAGAGTTGCTTTCTCCTGTCAGAAATTTGAGCGTGTCAGTTCTGTTTGTCCAGTATTAAAAACCTATTTGGCATCCTTATGGTACTAAAACTCCTTTGTGTAAACAAATTTATTCCATCAACCCTTGCAATTCTCCTAACAGTATAGATGTGTTATATAAGGAATATAAGGAAAGGTATTGATTTCTGTATTTATTAATGGAATTTTCCGTATTTTTTTTCAATTATTTTAAGATAAATATTTGCTATCTGATAAAATGTCTCATCTTCAGAAATTAATGAATTGCTGTACTTGGTTTATTTTACTATGAAAAACACACCAAAAAAAGCACCAGCTATTCTCAGGCCTGTACTTTTTAAGTTTCCCAAATGCTCTTTTGATCTTGCTTACATCTTGGTCCTGGGAGGAAAAAAGAAAAAAATGTCAGTGCTCAGGTGGGTTTGAATTTTCATTTGAATTTTAATGATCTCTTTTCTAGTAGGTCTGCTTATGTATCCCTGAAGCAGTAGAAAATGGAGAAATTGTTATTCAAATGTGACCACTAAAAAAATTAATTTCAATGTAACAATAATTAAGATTGTTTGTTATATAATTTCTTTACAGGCAGATTTCAGACTCTCTTCCTGCCAAGTTTACCCTTACTTTATGACTGCATGTGAATTATACATACCGAGAATAAGGGGTGTTTTTGATACTTCTTTTCTTCCTGCAATGATTTGATGACTTTGTGGAAGCATGTTTCATTTTGTGATTTATTTGCCAAGAAATTTAAACTGATTGCTCTTGGTTATTCATAATCTTTTTGTTTGTAGTATCTTGATCAGTTCAGTAAGATGAAAGTCTTTCCACCTCTTTATGTGTTGACAAAATTTGTATGAACAGGAAATAAGCATTTCTAGAATCAATTAGAAAACTGCATTATTTTTCCTTTCTTGGAGATGCCAATTTTTTTGCATGCGGTCATTTAGATCTTTAGAGGAAGAACCATATGACAAATCTGCAACTATAACTCATCCTACAGAAAAAGCTGCAAATAGAGACAGATAAAGAAAGGGGAATGGAAAACTTCAGAACCTGAATAGTTTTTAGTACCAATTACTGAGCCTTAGCTGTTGATTTCCCTATATGTGTTCTATCAAGAGTTATCTACTGAGGGAAGTTATACCATGCTAAACTGAGGTGCAAATTTACAGTACATTGGTTACTCTGCATTAACTCCCTGTGAGGAAACAGCATGAGGCAACTTGTTCTGCCTTAAAAGTACCTCACTTAAAGGTGCTCTTTGTATGGAGAAGTTAGTGGGCTATAAAATTCTAACTCAAACTTATTAACATTAAACTGTCTGAATAGATAAGGCCTTATTTGTCTGTCATTAATTTTCAAGCATCTCAGTACTAAAAATCTGTCATTGTTGGTCTTCTTCAGTCACACTTACAAACTCCTCGAGTTCAGGCCTGTGTTCATACAGCAACTGATATATCATATACATTGACTATCAATGGACATCTTCATTTTCATAATGATCCTCATGTATTATGAGGTACCAACAGTGTCTCATATATATACAATAAATATAATGATAAGTGCTACACTTTTAGATGAGAACCATCAAGGCTTGTAATGTTCTTTCCCTGGAAGTTTGAGAGCTATCTCTGTTAAAAATTAAGCAACAAAACTTCAAGTTGAGAAAGATGACATTGCAACTTGTGCCTGTCTCAAAACGTAGATCATGAAGAACACCTATAGGCTTCTAAAGTAGGACATGATTGTGATAATAGTCAATGATTGTCTTCTATTATTTCCAAAAGATATTTGGTGTCTTAGTTGACAGGTAATCCATTGAGAATGATAGGGAGACATTTGTCTCTGATTACTTTAACTATTTTTAAGCAGATAATTAAATGTACAAATGGTAAGCATTTGTACAACAGGTGTAGTTTCCAGGGCTGACATTTTGAACACTTGATGCTGTTTCCTCTTCAGAGTTCAACAGATTATAAATTCTTGACAAAGTTTGTCAGTACATGGAAATAAAGGAAAATATGCTAAACATGCTCTAGAAATTATTTTACTGTGAATGTCTTTTGTCAAAGAACTGGGAAAAAGGGAAAGAAATTTTTATCCCCTCAAAGGACTGAAAATGGGGTTTTCTGCAAAACAGAATCTGTTTTGTTTTTGCCAGAAATCTCATGTTCAGTAGAAACAGTTTGGATGAGTGGAAGAAAATAGAGCCAGGTGGTGTTTCATGATGGGGACTGAATTTAAAGGATATTGATGTTTCACAGGAAACAATAGAATGATTTTTTTTTCTTTTCTCAGAGATCTGTATTTTTTCTGGAGGTGTAAAGCTAAATATCAGTTATCAAAAGCTAGTCAAATATGAGTTGACTAAGCAGCATATTTTTGCTTTTCATCCTATCAACTGTTCCATAAAATGTCCTACATAAAATAGAAAGTGTTTTAAAAAAAAAGAATCTATTATAACCCATTGCATTGAAATCCAGGAATGACACATGCTTCAAGCCAGCATGCGTACAGGCTTTGTGTCTTAGCAATATCCTAAGGAGGTAACTAATAAGAAATAACATATATTGGTAACCTCTCTAAAATCACTTTCATTAGCAGAGAATGCTCTGGAATTTACAGCTCCAGGAAAGGACAGAAGCAGACAAAGAGAGTAATATAAGTCTGAATGCTGCTTTGCTGGCTCTATTTTTTTTGTTCTCAGTATCTGCTATAAGTAAAAATAGATTACCATAGATCTTTTAAACCCAGACGAGACATTTGAACTGTCATTTTTACCTCTGATTTGTATCAAGGTTCATAAACATTTTGGCAGGCACTCAGTAATGCATCCTGTATATCTAGACCCGAAAAAAAAAAAAAAAAAGGCCGAGTTCAGTGCTTCTGTTCTGTGGTGGTAAGAGGCAGTGTGCTGGGCTCTTTGTAGTCCAAAACTAGAGAGTTCAAAAGCACTAACAGAGGACTTTCATGCAGTCCGCACTTTTTCTTGTTACTTTTATTCTGAACAAAACTTATTCAGTTTAAAAGGAATGGGAAAGAGTGGTCTTAAAACAATTTTAATGCTAGAAACTGGATTTTTGGTGTTATAAAGAACTGATGTCCTGTAAAAGGTAAAAAAAAATTAGATCAATGAAAGCATTTGATAGTCAGGAGAAATGTAATTGATCTGTATTTATATATGCTTTTTCTCTAATAGGACTGCCCAGTTGCTTTAATATAATCAATAGAAAAAGTCAGACACAAGATGAAAACTTTTTCCGATTCCATCCATGTGTATGACATGAAAATGGAGAATTGCAGTCAGAAAACTGCAATGAAATCATCTATTGAATGAATAAGGATATGAAAATGTTCAAGTTCTTAATTTAGTATTTGTACAAAAGCTTCCCAGGAGAGGTTTGAAGATAGGCTTCAGAACTAGCAGGTCTCCAGATGATTTATTGTCCAATTTAAGTCCAAGAATGGGTGGAGGGTGAAAGATAATAGCAGTAGAGAATTGACAATAAAAAATAAAAATCGTCTGCTTTTTTGAAATGCATACAATTTATTATTGGCAAGTCTGTTAGTCCATAGGGACTCTAAGCTGTGTTGTCCTTATCAGAACAGGGACATGGAGTTATTGAAATGTTCTGCATTTTGTTCTATTCTCACCGAGGGAGTGGTCATTTCCTAGATTTTGATCTAAAAGTCTTAATACTCTGGCCCTTTGCTGCTATGTACTTTTTCTCTTATTGCAAAAGATGCGGTAAAGATATAAAAAAAAACAGCTGGAAAATTGGGATCTCTGAATATCACCCTTGAGAGCTAACTGCATCTTTTTGCTACTTGGTTATGAACTTGATAGAGTCTCTTATAGGATTATCATGGTACTAAAACAGAAAAGGAATTTTATTGCTGGAAGGTTTGGTCTGGAGTTTCAAGGATTTGTATATTGCTGTTTCTAGAGAAAAAGAAAAAAAGAGTGGTAGATTAAAAATCAGATGAAAGGGGAACACTGAATGGAGAAAAAATAAATGGAACTGAAACAACAATCACAGTTTGACTTGGATTTTCTTTGTTATTGTAAATGGTTGTTGTCAGATGGGAAGGAAATATGTATTGGTTAGAGAGCCAGTTCATATATCTATATTGAAAATAGTGAATGCTTTTCATTTTTACTGAAGTTTTTCATCCAATATTGACCTGTCCATGGAGACCTGTCACTGGAAATGCAATTCTTGAATATTCAATTCCAAAATCACAAACAGTAGAGGACAGTGTTTTCAAAAATATCAGAAGACTGACCTTAAATTGTTGACCAGCTGATGATACCATTATAGATGATATTGCTCTCCAAAAATAATAAAATTTTTCAGGGAGTCTATTGGTCACAGACAGCACAGGTAAGAACTGTTGACAAAATGTAGTATTTTGGAAAGTCTACAAAGTCTATCTTGCTAAAATTCTTCCTCTTCTCACATTTAGACAAACAAATACATGTAAAGAAAATGATGCAGTTGCTAATAAGAATATTCCAGTTATAGTTGTGTATTATCACTCTGGGTTTTTGTGGGTGTTTTTTCGTTGCTTTTGTTTTTCATTTTGAAGTTACTTTTGCTTTAGAACATTCTTTGGAAAGTCATAATATGAACTTTTTAAACAGTATTTTTCTCCATTTTGTATATTTTTTATGGTTTTACCTAGCATTACAAGAAAATGAATACATGAGTGTTGTGTGGATTTTTTTCAGAAGAGAAATAACACATTAAAAAGTGTGCTGACATTGGCAATAGAAACAAATGACAAAATCTGACAAAGACAAGATGCAGACTTGAAATAAAGATCTTCCATAGTATTTAGTAGATATATTAAAGGTAGCAGATTAGAATTAAAATTTACATGGAAGATCAAAGATGAAACTGGTATGGACAGTCTTGTTAAAAGCAAAAGTACATGAAACAGAAGACCTAGTAACATGCAATTACAATATGTACAGAGGGATTTCCACCAAATTAACAATGTTACTGGCAGTGAGCTATAAGTTGTATCCCAGACTTCTATAGAAAAAAAAAGAAATGACTCCTAGGAAGCTACCAAAAACTTCTTGGAATTTGATTCTATGAGTCCAACAGAGCATAAAAAGAATATTTGAACTACATGACATTTGATTTGTCATACGCGTTTGAAATTTAATGTTATTAATAGATTTTGTTAAGTGGAAAATTGAGTGGAAAGAACATGAGGTCATCATCATTAATGTTTTTCACTAGTTAGAAGCATTAGAATAATTTGCAGAAAAGACTTGCCCTTCAGTATTTGAGAGTTAAATACAGACATGTTTGTGGAACACAGACATGTTTCCTACCTGCGGACTATTTTATTCCTCAAATTAAGGCTGACAACTTCAGACATGGAAATTCAGGAGTTTTAGAATTCACTTCTTTCATTTCATTCATTAGAGTAGCAGCATATTGTTCTTTCAATTTGGTATGTCCATTACAAGCAAGCTCCAATACTTAGAACTGTCTTTTCAATCAGAGGATGTGGGATCTAAAAATTATTCCAGTTCTTTCTGATCCTTCAAAGAAAACTCACTTCATTTTGAAAAGTTACCAGAAAGTCCCACTTTTGTTTTTCAATGGAAAAATGGAAGGCTCACTAGAAAATGGAATTAGTACTCCACTAATTTTACAAGCAATCCTGAAACTGAGATCACAACTCTAATCCAGTGTAATACTACTGTAATCATCATAAGAGAAATTCTATATATCTTTACTTCCTTGAGAATAGAATGAAGGAAAAGGTTGGCCATGAGAGACAAAAACATTTGGTAATGCTGCATGTTAAGTCTATACAGTAATATCTTTCTCATCAAGACCCTGAACTGATTTCTTTTCTACTTCTATTTCTCATTTATATTTGACATTTAGTTTGCAGGTACAAGAAACATAACTCTTGCTAGACCTCAGAAACAGGATTGATTTAAGAGCAGAAACTTAGTATACAGCAATTAAATCACAAGCTGCACTGTATCCTGTGGCCTGAAGAAAACTTTTTTCCCCAATTCTTTTTTGTTGGATTCTTTTTCAGACTTTAGAAATGAGTCTAAATTATGAGGAAAACTACTTGGATACATACCAAATAATTTGCAAGATGCTTTGTCATGGTAGTTTACTAGATTTTTTTATACATATGTTCACAATTTCTGCCTTTTTAAATGTGTATATAAATGAAGTACAATTATGATATGACTTATGACATCTGGCACTTCCACAAGTACCACCATGGGTTTAAGGAGGATTACTTCTGTAAGCAAATGCTGCCTAAAGTGCATGCCTATTTTGTTAGTTGTATAGTATTCCATAATAATCATATATACCAATCTACACCTATGTTTAGTGCACCATTCAATTATTAGATTTCTTTCATGATAGTAACTTCTATTCATCACATATTCCCATATCCCTCTTGTTGCTAAACATGTCAAAAATCATCATGGTTGTAGCCTTAGAAGATGGAACTCCACAGCATTTACTAGTTTGTAATTTCATGTGGTTTGGGTAATGTTACCTACAATTTGTATTGGTGTTTTGCACAGCAAGCTGACAATTATTAACAGTATATTTTTCCCTGTCCTGTTTTTGCAACTCTGCTATTCATAGAGGGTTACAATTGAGTTAATTTTCAGAAAGAGTCATTTGAAAGAGGTCTTGAGCAGGACTGTTTATGAACACAGCCTTTTCTCTTATTTCTAATTAGTGTGAAATGGTTCCAACTAGGAGTCAGCACTGCAGAAGCCTGTGCTGCACAAAGCCAGCCTTGTTAATGGACACAGATAACATTTTTTTTTGCTAAATAAATAACTTTGTCATAGTGCTTTTCAAAAACAGCATAATCCAGTTCACCAGCTGCCTTCTGGAGGTTGAATGCTGTTGATGTGCATCTGGATGTCTTTCTTGGGGATTAAAAATCTTTATTCCCATTTTGAATCCCAGGCCTACCTAGTGAAATTCAAAAGAGAATCAGTTATAAAAGCTTTTTTTTTTTTTTAAGCTGGTGTATTTTTTAATAGACCTGAACTGAAACTGAACGATTGCATATTTGTTCTTAAACTTTCTGTTGTGCCTTGCATATTAGAAAGTACTGCGTGCTGGCATATACTGATCCTTAATAGCTGAGGAAAATACATTAGGATTGGCTTGGTGTAACTTTTCCAACATGAAATGTTGCTCTGTTCTGTCTCAGAACATGTAGTGGAGATGTTCTTTTGTACATTCTACAGTAAAGCAGATTTTATGAATTTTAGTTGTTCAAGAATACCATTGCATATGGGAAGGGATGTTTTCACATAGGAATGGATACTTGTATCAGGCAAGGAAAAAAATTCTGAAATTATTCATAAAGCTGGTTTCGGTGTGGACAACATCATTGTTATTAGAAGGTAAAATAAGCCACTCTTGTATGTGGTTTCTTTTCTCAAAGATGTGTAGGGATGGTAGCCTCCGATTACTCCATGTGATTTGAGTTACCTAACCTTGCCAGTGTAAAATCTTCATGTAATATAAAATGAGGACTAACTTAAAGGCTAGCTATTGATCTGAGTGCTATACTGATAACCTCTCATTAAAGAAGCTCTGAGTCAAGGAGAGGAGGAGAAGAGCAAAGGATATGTGAATGTGAACACAGTAGTAAGGATTTCTGTGGACTCATTAGACTTTCAATTGTACTTTCAATGCCATTAGCAGAAATTTTCCTATTCTCTAAATGGAAGGAGAAGTTGACACTTTAAAATCTGAAATTTCTGAGTATAGAATCCTGAGGTATGGAGGTGTAGCTGACAGGAAGGAAAGGAAGGGGAGCATTGTATCTTGTGCACATCTTCACAAGTATTTGTCATAGGAGAAGGACAAAAGGAGAGCAATGTGTTCAGCCTGACTTTCTCTCCCAGGCACTGTCAATGTCATCATGTATCTTGCCTTTTGAGTGTACACTGCCTACCTACATGTGTGTTAACAGTGAAAAAAACTCCTGAGCATGTAAGAATTTATGTGGCCTCCACTGTTTGAGACAACATTTTAGAATGTCATGTGATGTTCTGGCTATAAAAACTGCGGAAGTTATAGAAAGGGAAAATATAAAATACTATGAAAGCAATAAAATTTTTTAGTGCTCTGGTGTTAAAATTAAACTGAAGTGAAAGAGTGCTTGCTTCACCTGTAAACAATAATTTCCTTTCTCAGAATAAGTAGATTAAAAATTCTGAAACTCTCAAGTATGATAATAAAATGCGGAAAACAGTTTATCAAATAGTTCAAAGGTGACGATATACTAACTTAGACATAGTATGATCTCCCCTCTCTCTCTTTTCTGTTTTTGTTTTGTTTTGTGGTTTTGTGGGTTTTTGTTTATTTTATTCATCGTATTTTTAATAATGAATGTTTATGGCAAGTTGTGTCTCCCTTTTTTCAAATTTTTTATTAACTTCCTATCAGTCTATCTCCTGACATTCTAAGCATCTCTGCCTATCAACACATCAACAAAGTGGAAGGACTTAGATTCAAAGTTCTACAACAGAAAAAATGATCACTGGAGTTATGATACCAGTATTGATTGATACCTTTGAAAAGGAAATGTTGCTTGTCTCAGCTCTGTATCTTTTTTAGCTTTGGAAATTACAGCTTTGGCTGTGCTTTCTAACTTGGTTTTAGAATGCAGTTTAGAGCACAAAATAAGTTGTTTGTTTTTTTTCATTTCTAGTCAATTTACAAAGGAGCTATATGACCTTATTGAACATGTAAGTGTATAAGGAAGCTAAAATTAAGAGTTACATATAACACAGAAGTGTCAGTGGTTTGAAAGAATGAATATAAGAGCTGCCTTTTTGCCTTCCCCTCCACTCTCCAGTTGGCATCAGGCAGAATGCCTCTGGCTTTGGATTTCAAAGTCAGGGTAATATAGAAGCCGTGATTTGTTTACTTTCTAGCATTAAAAGGTTAAAAGTCAAACACTAGATATCTTTAGCCCTGTCACAGTGGAGGAGATGCGACATAAAAGTGTTTCTCTACTGAATGCTCCTCCCTTTCTTATATGACTCCCTCACCTGTAGTTAGCCTAATTAAAATGAATAGGGGACTGCTCTTTATTGGCTCACTGCTCTATTAAGTAATGCAGATTACACAATTGAAGAAATTTGAATTTCTTGAAATCAAATCCATCCTCTCAATGATGGGCTTGGAGTTCTTTTGTCCTTGGTTTCAAATTTTTGTGTGAGAGGCTAAAGACCCTGAAAGATGTCATACAGAGAGATTGGAAAATATTTTCTAGTAATTTGTTTCATTAACTCCTCCTTTTTCTCTGTGTTACCAGTTGCATCAAAAAGTCAAATGTCCCTAGATTTCTCCAGAACTGAATTTACAGGCAAGATCTGATTAAGACATCACAAAGTCTTTGTTATAATCATTTTGACTTAGAGTCAGAAAAAACTTTAGCCAACTAGAATATTGAATTTTATGGAGTTCCGTGCCCTGCAGTACAAATGATTGCAAGTTGCAATATGAACTGATATTTTTACAGTTAGGCCTACAAAGAATTTTGGACACTTATTTTCCAATCTACTTTTCTAATCAGCAATGACCATAGAATTTTAAAACAGAAATTACTCATCTGCATAAAGGCACTTTCTCTAACAGCTACTGATACAGTCATTTTTCCCAGTTCATGGGACATTCTTCAGGGCCTTAGTCAGATGCATATTCACCCATTTCTCCATTTCTCTGTGTGTCTAGGAAAATTTGTGTTAAATTCCACCAAGTAATTCTATCTCCAGGAAGAGAGCCCTAATATTCAGTGTCCTTTGAGTTTTAGAGATCTTTTACATGGCAGATACACAGTGGTGAACTTCCACCTCTCATCTTATAGTGGATTAATAAAGTTATTTTTTAAAAACCCTGGAGATATAGTTTAAATAAAATGCAATTTCTGTTTAAAATAACTCAACATTGAGTACATAAGCTTTTGATGAATGTTGCATGGATTAAGTACTGCATCTGAAAAATTCAGCAAAAAATAATTATCTGTGGTATGACATTGCTGTTTTCATAGATTATACTCAGGGTGGGAACCTAGCCACGTGTATTGGGACAGTTAATAAATTCCAACCTGCAACTTTTCCTGTGCAGCGGCTTGTGAAAAAAAGAATCACTCATATAGAAAGAGTGAACTTTTATTTCCAGTGCTTCTGTTCTTTCATGTTCCATAAGGGATTTATTTTTTTATTTCTGGTATCTTATGGTAAGACTAGTAAAATCTTATGTGTAGGATAAATCTTAAAGTTATGCTACTTCAGCATCATTTTAATACTCATACACCAATCCTAGGGTTAGTGGAATACCTCCAGTTTTCCTTACACCAGTTAAAGGCAAAATAAAGTATATGAATAAAAAGGTCTAAACCCAGCAAAGCACAGGAATCTGTATCTTTGACTGAAAATGTTTGGTCTATTGAGGATCTAAACTTGGCTACACTACATTTACCAAGAGCNTTTTTTTTTTTTAATTCTCTTTCATCTATGAAATCATTATTGTAGTTCTCATTTAATTCTGAATAAAAAAAAAATCTTAATTGTATTTGCATTGTCTGAAGATGAGTTTTGACACTGCTGTCTACTACCCAGACACATGTGAATCTTGTAATGAAGACAAAATAAATGATCACAAGCCTTTTTTTCTTTTTTTTTTTTTTTTCCCCAGAGCAAACCATAACAAATATGAGACATTTTCTCTAGATAAGAAGAATATTGTTTCAAAGAGAACTGGGCAAGGTGTTTTGAAATGAATCAAAACAAGGTGCAGGAATTCAGTCAGAAGTAATCAAGCCTTCCACACGAATAAAGTAAGCAACCTCTAGATCTCACACAAAGTTGCTGTTCAATGTGAAATTGTTATTTCAAGGTGTGCATTAAGAAAAGCAATCTTTTAAGCAGGACAAAAATATGAGTCATTTCTAGATTTCAAGAATCGATGGCTTTTGTGCATAAAACCAGAAAGGAATTAATATATCTTTTAGGAGCTGTTTTCCTAAGTGACATAGCTGTCTGTGAGGCATTAGAAGCCCTGATTGTTGCCTTGTAGAGAAAGGAAGAGACAAATCTGGAAACCAACAAGGGATGACAAGAGATTTTTGTATTAGCCCATAATTAAATAATTCATGTTTCCTTCTTCCACTGGGACTTACATCCTTTTCACCTCTTTTCTGCTAAAGCACAGACATCCATTATGATGAGTAACTACAACACTTGTCAGATGCAATCAACTCCAAATGACTGAAGAGCAACTGATGTGTGCTGTCTTAAAGCATGGTTTCTTCTCCCCCAAAAACCCACTGTCCTTTCACGTGCATGTAACAGTCAAAAGAGATCACATCACACAATGAAGAAAAACAGAAGCATAGGGTACTAAGGGGCCTCTGCAGAAGAGGGCTAAAATGCCAAGGCTCACACATAAACAAAATATCTGTAAAAATATGTGTTCATATAGAATGCCAGATATAAACAGATGACAAAAGCACCACAAAAAGGCAAAATGTTGCTATTACTACAGAAGCCTTGGATTATATTTCATCTTCTTTTTTTTTTAATGTTATCTAAAGTTCTGCACAGAAAATAGCAATTATAAGCACTTTACTATGCATAAACAGCATAAATTTCAATTTTTCAATAAAGGACATGTATTCTTCCCACCACATTTTTCTCATGCTCTGTAGTAAGTTTCAAAGTGTCAATTGACTTGCAAACTCTCAAGTGACTACACTGGCAGATTTATCTTCCATGTCTCATTGCTATTAAATAGTGTATGTAAAAGCAAAAACATAGATTCACTGCATATTCTTAACAAGCATGTAATTCTTTCTCCTCTCTCTCTCCTGCACCCCCCTCCCCTCGAGGCACATCACTTACTAGTCTTTCTCACCTAGATAACAGTGTTTTCTAAATTATGCTGCCTATTAAGTTCTTTGCAAAGAAAATAAATGTGCTGAGAAGTCTTCCCTCTCCCCATGTGTTTTAAGGTACATTTGTTGCAATAACTCTGTTTTAAAGAACAAGACATATCAAAAGATGCTTCTTTCATAATGTTACTATAAACTGAGGCAGCAGCTGTTTTAAAAACACTGTGGAGTGTATAAACTGATAAAGAGTTTGTTCTGTAATCCATAAATTGACTAAAAAATTTAAAATGTTAGACGAAGAAAATGTTTGATTCAATTTGTAATTCTTTCACAAAACATGTTTAATGGAAATAGGAAAATTTATTAAGAAAAGATTCACCAACAGAAATGCTCTTTGATCCATAAAATATATCTGAAAGCATTTTGAATGCCAACTTGAGATGATGCCATCGTTTAATTCCTTTAGGAAGCCACAGAAATTACTAAAGGGATTACGCAGGAAAAATATTAATTTCAGCAGAATCTGTGGCATTTCTCATCCTAATTTATGTATCTTAATATCTTAAATTAATACACCTTTGAAAGCAAAACAAAACCCCCTACAAAAACAAACACTGGAAAGGACTTTGATTAACTTTCTACACTTTAATACCAGGTTTTACAAGAAATTCTCTCTATCAATCAAAAATACCACCTCAGGATTTTGTAGCAATCATCCCTTCTCTAATACAGGACATTAAAAAAATGTCTGCATCCATGTTGATTTGTACGGATTGAATTTCTTCCATTTAAAAATGGTATAGATCTCAATATTTTTAAAACAGGTTGAGACATAAACTGATTTAAATTTCAGTAAGATTTCCTACATTGCAAAGATGCATCGGATAAAATTAGATTATTTTCTAATCTGTGTTTCATTAAAATGTTCCAACAGAACCAGGCTGTTAAAAAAAAAAAAAGATGTGTCAATGACAAAAGTTATGCTGTGAAAAAATAATTCAAAAGAAAAGAGTGAAGTGAATTCAGAATGTTTAGCATGCATTTATAAGTTTGCTAAATTCATTTTTTTGCAATATGAATTAGAAGAAAAACAAACTTAAAAAAAAAAAAA
>VWZF01004093.1:9776-54065 GCA_013396755.1 Sclerurus mexicanus | reverse complement strand
GACCACCATTAATGGTCCACTTTGGCCTCCAATCGGGAGAAATGGAGACACACCATTCGTAACGCTGCTGCTTCCTTTGAGAACACACGCAGAATCAGTCTTGAGGAAAAAAGGCAATGCAGGAAGAACCGTGCCCCGGCAGTAGGGCTGATGGAGACTTTTCACTGTGCCTTTTGTGATCAAACTTGCCTATCTCGTATTGGCCTTTTTAGCCACCAGCCCGCTTGTAGCAAGTGTGGGTAGAACCCTTTTAAATCTTCGTTCACGAAGCCTAGCCATGTGTGTGTATATAATCCTTTACTGCCATTTCCATTTAGCACACTTGAAAATGGAAATCTAAGTTTCAGAAAATTATACTGATCTATAGCATAATGAAATGTGAGTCTCACATTTATTCTACATTATCAAAAAAAAAAAAAAGGGAGAAATTGGGCTCAGAGAATAAGGCAAGTCAAAATTTTAGGTTCCTTAGTAACTCAACTGGGTACACCAAAGCAGCACTTCTGTGATAATAAGGTCATTACAAGAACCATGTAAAAGAAAATACAAGGAAATTCAAATCAAGGAAAAAAAGGTACTAGTACTAGTTTTTATTCTAAAATATTAATCCCAGGCAACTGTAATGCATCAAAGTACTTTTGTTGGTATTTTAAGAGTTGTTAAAGCAAGAAGATGTCACTTTCAACTCTTGGAAGGCCACAGATGGGGGAATTCCGTCAAATGATGCAAAAAACAAAACAAAAAACCCCAAACAAACAACCCCAAAAAACTAAAACCCCAAAACCAACCAACCAACCAACCAAAAAAAAAAGGCTGGAATCTATATGTTTGAATAGGGCTAAAAGTAATAATACTCACTGGATACTGGCAGGATGTTTTAGAAAGGGTAATAAAACATCTGCTATTTTGCATGCTGTCATAACCCTGCAACAGATTACTGTCATATAGAAACAAAAGGATACTCTCATTGTCTTTGGGTGCTATGACAATTAATAGTTTTACAATGTGTTTAATTAATTGAATTTTTTCTTACCCCTGATAGCAAAAATATTCTTTTTCCTTTCCTGTGTTAAATAGAAATATTTGTAAGCTAAAACGGCTGCAAGTTAGAGTTGCGCTGACTTCTTTCATGGACTAACTTACTAAAGAAAAAAAGGCAATGCTAAAAATTCCTGTTTCTGCTTGACTGGTGTTTGGTACTGGTATAGGCCTACTTACATTGTACCTGCATTGATGGTTATTGACTTTTGCTATAGGTGTTTTTGTGCATAGTTGGATATTTCAGTTACAGGCAGTTTAGGAAAAGAAGATCTGTACAAAACAGTCTTCGTGCAGCCATACATGCAGGCTGAGAGGCTGCATTTGGCTCTGGAGTTACCAGAAATTTCAGACTAGGGAAGGTAGAGATTCTTCATTTTTATTTACTGTCTGAGGTGAATCTCACTGTTGCACTGTTAACAACAGTGAAGATTCTGTAAGGAAGCAGCTCCTTTCACTCCACAGTCGTAACAGTTTCTGATTGGGTGAAAATGGCCTCCTTCATGCTTTTTTCAGACCATGATCACAGAATCAGAATCAAAGAAAAGCTTGGGTTAAAAGGGACTCTAAAGATGTCCAAGTGATAGCACAAGGGGTAATAGCTTCAAACTGAAAAAGAACAGGTTTAGATTGGGTATTAGGAAGAAATTCTTTACTCTGAGAGTGGCAAGGCACTGGGACAGGTTGCCCAGGGAGGTGGTGAAGTCACTATGCCTGGAGTTATTTAAGGAGAGACTGGATGTGACACTTACTGCCATGGTCTAATTGTCAAAGTGGACTCAATGATCTCAGATGTGTTTTCCAACCTAAACTTCTGTGATTCTATAATACAGACCCTTGAAAAAAGTCTCTCTCCAGCTTTCCTTCAGGCTCTCTTTAGATACTGGAAGGCTTGCTATAAGGCAAGTCTTCTTTCTCCAGGCTGAACAATCCTTACTCTCTCAACCTCAGGAGAGGTGCTTAAGCCCTTTGATCATATATGTGGCCCTCCCCCGAACATGCTCCAGGACTTGTTATGTTGGGAGTCCTGGATCTGGATGCAGTGTTCCAAGCGGGGTGTCACCAGAGTGGAGCAGAGAGGCAGAGTGCCCTCTCTTGCCCTGCTGCCCACACTACTGTTGATGCAGCCCAGGATACGATTGGCTTTCTGGGCTGCAAGTGCACATTGCTGGGTCACATCCAGCCTCTCATCCACCAAGTCCTTTTCCACAGGGCTGCTCTTGATCCATTCTTCACCCAATCCATGTTTGTGCTTGGGATTGCCTCCACCCAGGTGCAGCACCTTGCACTTTGCCTTTTTGAACTTCAGAAGTTTGCACAGTTTTCCAATTCCCAAGCTTACCAAGGTCTTCCTGGATGACATCCCTTCCCTCAGGTGTGTCGCCTGCACCAGCTTGGCATCATCCATCCACCATAAACTTAACAAACAGGCTGACCTGAAGTATTTCTCTAAATTTATCACCTAAAGTTGGAGTCAATTCCAAACAAGATTCTAATTCACTGTAGAAGAGGATATGCGAAATGGACCCCACAAAAAATCACAAGTTAGTTTTATTTTAGGCATGTGGTTTGGCTAAAACAATAGAGAAGGGGAAAATGAAGTAAGTCTGGTACGTCAAGCCCGTAATAGGGAAATGTGGGGCTTCCTTTTTTCTGAGAAATTATATGCTACTCTCCATAACAAGAAGGTTAGGAAGAGTTCTGGGAATAAACAAACAAAACTATCCCAGAGATGATTCTAGGACTCTAGCCCTCTCCTTCATAGGCTTACCTGCTACTTCTCTTTCAAAAGTACATCTAATTTTCTATTTAAGAATATTTTATTTTTACCATTTCATTTTCTGTCTCTTCCTTATTGCCTTCATCTCCTACCTACAATTTACCAATTCCATATGAAAAGCAATTTCATTCTGATAAATCACACAACTGAACCCTTATGCAGCAATTTCTTCAGCAGAATTGCAACTGCTTTACAAAGGGAAGAAAATTTCAGTACTGAGTTTGTGTGAATTACACAGGGGAGAAGCATATACTTTATGTAAGCAAGAAATAGGGGGAAGGGGTCATTTGTTCCATCTCCTTTCACACCAGGAATTACTTTCTATACTCTGCTTTCATGTAATTTAGCAAGAAATAGAGGGTTTGCAAGGGTTTTTTTTGGAACATATTATTCATGTAAGCCATGTAGTAAATTTACCTTATACAACCTTCTGTTCACCCTGTTGCTTCTTCCTTTAAGAATTCTAAATAACAGTTCTTCATTATTGGTGCTTACTCCTTTATCAGCGTAAAGTAACTCTTTCTTTCATTAAACAAATAGATGCTTTGTGAAGTTCCTGTCTGATCTAGCTGCACAATTTTTTCAATGTGTTTGCCAGACCTGGTGAAGAGCCAAATGTAGTCATGTCTGGCAAACAGCTGGAGGTGTTTGCTTGTATCTGTTGGGTATAGATTTAAAAAACGTATGTTTTTGAATATTTGGTCTTTTTCTGCAGAGGTCTCTAGAAGACTCATTGTCAGTCTGTGGTTTTTCTAGATCATTAGTCCCTTTCTAAATGAGACAGAGTACACTTTCAGGGAAAGGTTATGGTTATAAAAACCACTCTGCAGCCAGAAAGAAGAGGAAGACACCTCACTGCACTGTGAAGCAACATTTCTCCCACAAGAAAGAGTATGAATTGACACATTATTTCAGAATCATTCTTCTGCAAAATCTGTCATGAATGTTAGGTTACATGAAACAGTTATAATTTTTGTTCCTCACGTCTGCGAAAGAGCTGGCAATCCTAATAAATCAGTTTGTTGCTCCAATCAAAATTTTGTACCCACAACTGCAGAACAGATCTCTGATCTGTTTCCTACTCACATCTCATTCTGTCAGCTACAAAAACCCAACCTGGGAAGGGGAAATGCTCTGCCATACAAATTCTGCAGCTGTCTGCCTTTGACTCTTCTGTAATAGAATGCCAAATGTGTCACTTATCACCAACAGACTTAGCGGGTTACAGCATCTGCGGCAGATAAATAGAAATGACTGGAGAACATGCTTTTGGCTGACAGCCAACAAAGACAAGTCTAAATGGAATTGTCATTATTTTTCCAATTATATTAACAAATTCTTACACATTAAACAATTCTGGTAAAATCTGTGGTTTTATTATAGAAGACAAAGCTGTTAATTGTGACTAGTTAACAGCCGAGGCTATTGTGCTTGGGGAACTTTTTAGCAATAGGGAAAGTTCCTTGTACAGGTCCAAAAACAGCTTTCACTGTCAGTTAAAAGATTCAGAGGTTTGGTGTTATTCAGACCCAGAAAAAAGGGTTTTATTAATTGCATTTATTTGAGTTCATTGTGTTTAAGTGAATCAGTGACAAAAACGACCCATAAAGATTAAAATTCTGACATTAAAACAGTACTCTTATATTGTAGCAGAAGAACATGGGAAACACAAACTAATTATTAGTCTGACATTAAATTGAAACTGGGAAAATCCTAAATATTGGCATTTATTTATATGTAGATTAAGGAGGAAGAACATTCATGGAGATCTGCTTTTAAAATTTGAAAATATGATTTCTCTTTATTTGATAGAGGAACAACACAAAATCTTTTGAACATTTTGCCACAAAGTACAACCATGCCATGTCTGCATCTGTCAAGGATGCTAGATTGTGCACAAGGGACATGCAGTCTTTCTCTTCACTCATTTAATCAGATTGCTGCTCAGTCCTATTTCCTAAAATCTAAGTAGGGTTATAGGTCGTTTCTGCTTGTTTCGCAGCTATAGCTAGTCAAATAAATCAGGTGGAATTTATGTCAACTGAAGAAAAATTTCAGTTGCTTTCATTGCTTGGACAAAAACACAAAAGTCATTCTGGCAGAAAATTGTCCACCAAACAACATTTCAGCCTTGGTGGAAGAGCATATTTTTTTGCATTATCACGTAACAGTCAAGGACTATATAGCTTCTTGCTCAAATCCTATTTTGGTCACTAGATAAGAAACTAAGATCATTTTTTTTGCAATACACCCTTGATTTCTTTTGTTTGTTTGTTTTGCTCTTTTGTTTTGGTGGTGACTTTTGGGTTAGTTTTTGTTGGTTTTCTCATCAATTAGAACAATTTATATGATAAAGACATGGAATTTTGTTATCATAAGAAATATTATTTACTCTTTGAACTCATCCAGCTTCTCCATAGGATATACTCTTCTGAAGTCACTCAAGCCTATTATTGTAATCTCCCATCATATTTTCTAAGAGATGAACACATTGTACTTGTTAATTAAAGAATTACCTTTCAAGAAGTCAGAACAGTTTTTGTGGTAGTGTATCAAATGGTGCTTAATTCTCTTTCTGTTTGTCTCAGGTTTGACCTTGGACTGAACTTCCTTATATCTGAACTGTTTAATGATCAACCATATTTCCCTTCTTCATCTGCTTGTTATACCAGAGACCAATAATCACATTAATCCTGCACTCTACAGACTTTCCATGGGGGCACAATTTATATGAATTTGTTTCATCTGTAGATGCCTGACATGGATTGAAGTGGACTTCCTGTTTCTGATTTAACTTTGCACCATTTATCTGTACCCACTGGCCAGCCCATAATACATGGCTGTTGTCAGTAAAATAGGCTATGCTCCTTAAGCTGTCCATCCTTTGAATATTAACCCAGAAGAGAAAGACATCTATTCCTTCATGGAAACACTGCTCTGGCACTGATGAGGGGGGCTTGGTCAAGCTCTGACTTCTGTTGGTGACCACCCAAAACATCCCTCTGAGAACACAGTTTCTCTACAACAACTCTGCTGCTGTCATGTTCTGCTGCTGTTGTGTTCTGCCACCATCATGAGCTTCAGCCCTTGATGCAGAGTGAATCTCAACTCTTGTAAGTCTTACCATGACAGTGAGGTTTGCTGCTAAGTCTGTTTGTACCTGGGCTGCCTCATTTCTCTTACTGGGTTAGTGTTAGCTTAGGTGACATCATTAATCCAATTCACAACAGGTAAAAATAGGAAAATGGTTTGTCTTTGTCAGCTAGAGAAAATGTGACAAGCTGTTCAGGTAAACTGCAAGAAAATGGCTTTGCCCTGAAAAATAGTTCAAGATTATTTCCTCCATTCAGCTTACTGAAAGACATGTAGCAAACATGGTAGGAGTTTGCAGTACTGTGTACCTGAAGTAGTCTCCCAGCGTGTCCAAATTTAGGCATATAACCACAGGGGACTTTATTTTCTGCAGAGGTAGACATCTTTGTTCCTATTAACGCCACATGTTACTTTGTTGTCAAAGAGACATTGTTATACAACAGTTTTGTACCTTTTTGTACCTTTTTAAGTGTCAAGAAAAACCTTCCTGTCCCTGGTGACCCTGTGTAAAGGTTACAGATGACTAACCTAACTTCGTGATCTCACTTTGGTGCGAGCTGGGATTATGAAGTTTCACATCCAAAGTATTGAAGTGTTTTCATTGTTATGCGTGTCTGAAACTTCTGTTTCTATTCTTCTTATATTTGCATTGAGATCTGACAGCTATCATATTAAACACAGTCAAATTCATCACTCACAGATATAATTTTAAAAACTCACAGTATAACACCTTTATATTCATCAGTTTTCCCAACGGTCTGTGTTCTGCCTTGATCTACTGCATTTTTGTCAAAATTAATTAAAAAAATGGAAAAAGTAAACACAAGTATTTATGGAAGTACAAGCTTGATGCAGTACCTTGAGAGGTTGTTAGGGATAAGCAGCAAGTTTGTATGGATGATTAAAGGAGAACAAGTCAATACATAAGATAAAGGATCACACAGAGAAAGATGCATTCTTTTTCTGAAGCTTCAAGTAAAAAGTGCCCTCATGATGAAAAGTTAAGTGCCGGAGGCTTGTTGGTAATGTCTCACCTACCTCTGGCTAGGTGTGCTGCAAGCTGGCATTTTGAGACGGTCATAGTCCAGAGCATAACTAATCTTTCAACAGAGAAAAAAAACGGGTCTGAGGGCTGAGGCAAAACAAAGAACTTAGTCCTTCCCAAGAAAAGATAGTAGTGTCAGAGCAAAAGGAAACTGAAGCTGGTTTCATTAGAAAGATTTCCACATGACATCAAAAAGAGGCACCTGAGTTGTGGTATTTGTTCTCAAATTTAAAGAAAAGACATCAGTCTTTGATTCCCCTGACCAGACAGCTGTGAGGAGCATGTGCTGAACAGATTGCTAATGAAATAAATATATCTAGAAGGAAAAGGCAGGCAAATAGTCACAACCCAGCTCTCCACACTCTCAGTACAACCTCAGATCTGACCAAACCCTGTTTATTACTACTTTGGGGTAGAGGTGGATTCCTGGAAGGGAGATCAGTTAACAATGTGAGATCAAGGATGTTTCTGGACACATCTGTTGGGTTATACGGCAAGGATTGCATCCTACACACTGGCACAGTGCCCACCTGTCACTTCTGTCTGTCCCATCCCCACCTGTCAGGGGCTCACTCTGATGGCAAGTTAAAGCATAATGCAGGTTAGTATATGGCCTATCATGCACCACAACTCTGTGATCACTGGCTCTCTGTATTCATCTAATTAATAAACAGCAATTTTCCATGAAAAACACTTAGACATTCAAACCTTCATGCTCATATCATCATCAAAGGCTCATCTTTATCTCAGCCATAGAATCTTACATTGCCACAGCTGTCCTCACTTTAAATGGTAAACCCTCATGAACAGTATTATGTTGCTGTCGCATTTGTGATTATTATTTTAAGCTACTCACTAATAATTTAAGTCCCTTCCTCACTGCAGCTATGCTGACAAAATACTTCTATTCTGTACCTTCTTGAAAAAAATTATACCAACTTAAGGTTTAAGAACACTTTAAAAATCAACCATATGTGTATCAACTAGGTAATAACAGCAATCTACAAATGCCAATACTTAATAATCTGAATGATTGAAGAAACTTAAAGTACCTAAAAATAAGGTAATGAAAGCAGAAGCTAAAAACATCACGGGGGGAAAAATTACAGTAATTTCCAAGGCATTAAAAGTCTGCACATTGGCTGGACTGTTTACATTTAAGGAGTTTAAACCTTGATAACAAGGCAACTTACTGGAAACAAGATCTTATTGTTTCAAACAGCTACACATGAGAGATCCTCTTTTTCCATGAGATACAANAAAAGTCAAGGTTTGTTTTGCTTGTATTTATTTTGAGACTTGTGAGGAAGGAGATTTTTAAAGTGCAGAATGGTCTCCTGCTCCTGACATAAAGTGTATGTCCTCACAGAAAGAAAGACAATCCCTAGGATGTCATTTGTTATAAATCAAGGTATATGAAACGTGCAGAGTCAAACTAAAGTGGTTTTTATTTAGCAAGAGCCTGTATTATTATACTAATTCCTCTGGAGTTATGGAGGTTTTGCACAACAACCAGCAGACTGGGTAAGTCAAACTCCATCAATCAAACTGCTTAAGGCCCATATTATGGGTTTCCTGAAGCTTTGTCCCTGTGCTGAACATCTCTAAACAAAAGCTTTTTGGGTTACCTGCTTGTCTTTGAAATCACAGACTTGGTTTCTGGGTGTAGACGCTTTCACTCTGCACCACTGAGAAGGATGAGATTTCACCTGTATAAATCTGCTGTCAGCACAGCTATGCTCCGTGTTCGTGCCTTGTGCAATTGTCAGTGATGTGATGAGGTATCAGTAAATCCCTGTTTCAGCTATCTGTCCACAGGCAATATTCAGCACAGAGACACATCCCCTTCCAGGTTTCATAATGGGATATCTCCAGTTTTAAAATATACCACACACTAAGACAGATAAGTCACAAACACTATTTTCATTTTCACTGTAGTAAAATATGTGCAACAACAGAAAAATGGCACTTTTCCAAACATATGTCCCTTTGAGATGTCATTCCTGCAACACCCCACCTACCTGTTATACTCAGTATTGTCTCTTGGTTAAAAAATGGATAACTGAGTATTTCAGAGAGACAATGAAATAATCATATAGTACTTTTCAGAACTTAATTGTAAATTATAAGAAATAAGCAATGCAGCTATCACATGGGAGTTAATTTCAAAACAGACTTTAACAAGTCCTTCCATAAAAAGATTAAGTGATCACACTTTGTTTTCTTATTTGCTATTCAAAACATCAACATATTGCAGACTCTTTGAACAAATGGCCTCTCTAGTCCACTTAGCACCTTTTTGAATAAAAGTTCACTTGAGGAAAGGGAGAGAGCCAAACAAAGAAAACATGCATTGACACAGCTACCTAAAAGGCAGCATCTAATTACAGAGACAGAAAGCAGATCTTTCTAACAATACTACAACAACAACAAGCTGTATCAATGCTGGCTAAGAAGCAGGCAATATCCAACCAAATTGCCTTTGCAAAAGCCCATGGACCATGCATCCTGCAGACTGCATTCTCTGATAACAATTGCATGTTTAAACTGACCAAGGTGAGCACAAGTGAGGTGCAGAAGCAAGGCACATTTTCTTTCACGAGCATAGACTATGTGACAGCAGGACGGAGGCTGGTAGGTAAAACATGTATCTATAATATGGGAATGCAGGCTACCATCAAGTCCTCCATTTTATGGCTTCACTCCCTTCCTTCTGCACAATATTGATTTTTTTTCCCTTTCCTTCTTCACAGAAACATCCTTAAAAATTCTGCCTCTAGCCCACCCTGCTCCCTGGCTGAGGGTGGTGGCTGGGACCCTGGCTGCCAGGTCCTGCTTGGCCTTTGGTGGCATCATAACCTGAGCAAAGGCTGAACAAGTAAAACAGGTATCCTCATGTCTATAAAGAATTTCACAATATTGTCTGCATATGGTCATGGTGATTTTGGAGCAACAAATGTAACCTGCAGGATAAAAGTGGCCTTACTAGAAGAAACACTTTTATCTCTGTGTGTTTGGAAGATAAAGCTATTTTCAGTTCTTCAGCTGTCATTGCTCCACATCCTCCACATGTTAGGAACAAATGCTACCAGTTGACTTTTATTTCACTGCTGAAAATTGTTGAGCTCTTCTGGAATTTCAAAGACAGAGTCTTAGGTTATGAGGAATTTTATGCATTAATGAAAACAAGCATACATTTAAAAGAAAGAAAAAAAAGAAAGAAAAAAGAAAGAAGTCTCTTACTTCTGTGGAATTTCAAACATTTTTAAACAATGAATAAAACCAACTAAGAACCTGATGGTCTTACACGGATGGAGATGTAACAAGGGTATTATCTCTCAGTATTATTTCCTCTCCTAATGTTTTGGTCTGGTGTGTAATTCTCTGTTTTCTGCTTAGGAGGGAAGGATTTTTCTCTTTAGATGAGATTATGAATTTGTTATAATTACCCATCTCTCTTTGGAGGAAGTTCAGGTAACAGTGTCAGAGATCTGAATTTTTAATCACATTCTGTCGGCTGCCAAATGACAGAAAATGTCACCAGAAAATGGTGAAATTTGGAGGCAATCATATCTCCAGTGACTTATCAGCATGTTTTGAAAATACAAGACTTATGTGCACATTTTGTGATTTTAAGAGCTGATTTCCTGCTTTTTCCTGATGCTCCCTGAAGTTTCTTTCCACTCTAACTGTGAGAACCAATTCAGGCTGGCAGTTTTACTTATTTAGGCAGTAATTATTCACAAATTTTGTAGCATTTATGTTCATTTGATGCAATCTTACACAAACACCTGCTGGTACACACTGTTCAGGGTCACTCTGACATTGTTTAAGCTCTCAAATGGAATAGAAAAGCCAAATCTCCAGTTCCTAGTGGGAATTGCTCCACAGTTCACTCTTACACTCTGCTGTGCAGAGCTGGCACAGAAATAAAACAAGTTTTCTTAGACAAGCAATTGGTGTTTCATAATATATGGGAATATGTTTTTGGCTCTTAGATGTTCATGACCTTTCTCAGACAGAAAGACAAATTGTCTTTTCCCCAAGATGCAACACTTCTATCTTTAGCTCAACTGACTCAGAGAGTCTTACATAAATTTTAATTTGGACAGACTACTCAAACAGTGAATGCATTAAAAAATTTAATCCAAGTTATATCACACAGGTTTGGGTTTTTAGGAAAGGGTCATGTGCTTTGTTTCTTTCTTGTTTTATAACAATAAAGTAGATATTCTCAAGGGTTTTGAAATAATTTTCTCTCTTGACTTTGACTACCAAATCATCTCCAAGGATAGATACCCCTTGCCTTCTACAGTGCAGAGCCTTGGCAGCCAAACTCTTTTCCACCCATGTTTAATCTGAAAAAAAATCTACCATATTTTATGTTGCCACACATCTTTCAAAGACATCACTGACCCAGCTTGGAGTCTACATCATCCCTGAGCCAGACTGTGCCCACACCTCCTACGGTGGCTTGACCCTGTTCAGCAACTGAACTCCCACTCAGCCAGTCATTTACTGTCCCCTACCCTGCCCCCCACCCAGCAGCATGGGGAACAGAATGAGAATAGCAAAAATATTAAAGATATGTGGGTTGAGGTCCATGCAGTTTAATAAGTGAAGGAAGAGCAAAAAAACCAAAAAAGTGACACAGATGCAATCACTCACCACCTGGCATCCCACAGACAGACCAGTGCCCAGCCTGACCCTGAGCATCAGCTGCCTTGGAAAGATACGCCTGCTCCCATCAAATTTTTTTTCTGAGCATGATGTTATATGGTACAGAATACACCTGTGGACAATTTAAGTCAATAGTGAGTCTGTGTCTGCTCCCAGCCTCTTGCCCACACATAGCTGAATGTGTGAGTTGATCAGACTGAGAAACACAGAAGGCCTTAACACTGTGAAAGTACAGTTCAGCAATAGTCACATCACTGGTGTGTTATCAGCAATGCTTTAGTCAAAAATCCAAACCACAGCACTATACAGGACCCAGTGAAGGCAATTAACTTCAGCCCAGCCAGATCTAGTACACTCCCTACACTTGAGTGGTAAAGAAAATACTTAGATGGAGATATCTTGAGCTGCTGAGCTCACACAAAAGCCTCACATGGCCGAAACACAGAAGCCTCCATCTCAGCTAGGTCAGTTAGTCTTTATGAGCTGCAGCTCTACTGCAGAAGTGCTACAGGACTGAAAGAAAATGGTAGATGAAGTACCTCCTACTGTGTGGCAACAAAAACACAATTTCATGAAAAATTAGTCTGTTTCCAGCACCAAGGGTAGCTTGCATGTTGCATATTTAGCATATTTAGCTTGCATGTTGCATATGAGTAGTCACATTTTTGTCTTTCTGCATTTGTTTTCTTGATACTTACTACTTCAACAAGGTGCAAGGCTGTGGGAATAGTCTGAATCTCTGCATTACTCCGGTAACTCTATTTGCAATGTTTTAGGAAGGAGAATATGATCTTTGAAAATTCACAAAACCACAAACCTTTCAGCTAAGGACAACTAACCACTCTACATCTCTAACCCTCTATACGTATCTAAAGCAATGCCTCTGTTGTTCTTGCTGTGATTTGTACTCCCTGTTCTAAACTAGTCTGCAATAGCTGGTATTATGCAGCTGCTCTCAACAGCCCTGTTCTACTAGGATGATTTACCTGATAGCTTTTGCAAAAACATGAGCTTATTTATTTCCTAGATAATATAGTCATAATGAAGAGACTTTCTTTGTTGTAGCCAGGTACATATTTGAGGACTATTGCCATATCTTCCCCTTCTCTGCCTTGTTTTCATTTTGTGGGTGATCCCACACCGGTTAATTAAGTTTTTTCAGAAGTCATGTTTTGTAGACCTGTAGTGATTCCTATAACTCTCTTCTCTCCAGTCTTTCTTAAATCATAATGCCTCAAAAAAGATGAAAAAGGGCTGCCCTGCAGGGTCAGACTGGTAGGTCCATCTATCCTTCTATTCTGGCTTCAATAGTGAAAATTGGAAATGGGCACAGGGAGCACACAAGCCCGGCCACTTAGCCAATGCTAAGTAGAACAAATGGATTTGGATTATTATTGCAGTGTATAGTATTACTTATTTATCTCTCTGTGAAGTTAAACCACTAACCAGTTGGGTGCAAACATGAACTGTGGTATGCCTATGACTTAACAGAATAGCTCACAAATTTGTCTGAAAGACAGTTAGAGGACTAGTAAATCTGACACAAAATTATCAGTGGTATTATGAAGTTTTTTCCAGTTTCATCTGCACTAAGGTGAATCAGAAATAAATCTGAAATTTTCCTTGAGTGTAGCTCAATCCTTTGGCTTTCAATGTCAGAGGAAATCAGAAAATTTAGAAAGAGTTGAATGAATAGATAGTTATCCAACTATCTGAATTTTTTAAAAATAAATGGATTCTCTTTAAATTTTGGATGAAGATCAAAGCTTTACTTTAATTTTACTCTTCTTAAAACTAACTTGCTGAAGAAAAAGATGGCAATCCAAGGACTGATGGCCTCAGTAACAAAAAAGTGTAGTGAAGACATGCAAAATGAAGCTAAAAGAGAATGACAAGTGAATAACTATTGATGGGAAAACGAGTTGATAATCACTCTGGGGATTATACAGTAAACCAGAACATTAAAAATGTCTACAACCTAATAACAGAAATATTTGTCTGTTCAAGCAGCATAGCTTTTCCGGAAAAATAATTAGAAATTGTATTGTTTACATTACAGGTTTACGAGAAAGAAATATTTAATCTGGATGACAGACACTGTATTTTAAAATGTGCCCAAATATAAATTTACTTCAGTCACTAAAATGAATCTTAAAAAGCTATCCGCTTGTATATTTATTTATAAAAATGATTTTTCCTTTGCCAGCAGCAATTTACTCCTCTACAGGAGTGTATATGGCCCAAAATACATACACACCTCTTAGTCAGAGTAACTCTTTCTGTAGAAACCTGATCATCCTTCACTCTTGATCCACAGAGTCAGCTGCTGTAATTCTAGATTTTTTGTACCTATGCTAACATTGGAAGAGCCTCTTCATTAAAATACATCTTGTCTTTATTTAGTACTGTACATAAGAAAGCTTTTTTATAAATTTAATCACAGTTTACTATTGCCCTAAGTACTGCAGAGAGTATATACAGATAAATTCTTTTCATTAACTTAGTTTGTTTATTTTAATTACTGTGTGAATCATAACATTCTAAGTCATTTATTATTAAAATTGCCTCGAGGTGATCAACAAAATAACTTCGCTTCAAATTTTTCCAGTCCTTCAGTCTTCTTAAAATGGTAAATGAATTTCAGAGTAGGAAGTGCCTGGAAAAGAGTATGTAGAAATATTGAAATATGGCCACAAATAAAACCATAAAAACACTTAAAAAGGTTTCTTTAATAATGATGCATTTTAGAAAGAAGGGAAATCTACCAATGCAGAAGGATCTTTTTAGCAGCACATATTACAGAGATGACACAGCTATTAAAATAACTAGCCACAATTTCCTTGGCAGCTTCACTGCAGTTGGTGCTTTGGGAGTTCAGATGAAAGGTAAAGGGGAGGGACTTGAGTCAGCAGGTGCCAGCAGATTATTGAAACCAGAATCTTCTATTAGGAATGGTATCATTAAATGTCTTTTTCCTAACATTATTGCTGGTGCTTTGTTTCCATCCAATTTTGAAGCTTATCCTAAATCTTCACATCCTTCTTTTGTCTACCTACTCTTTTCTTCTGTTTTCTTTTACTGACCTATTTCTATGTGGTATTTTTAACAATATAGCAATCTATTCTCTGCCTCATGTTCACTTTAGTTAATCCAGCCACAGCAAAATACTAGCCTAAAGTATTGCAAACATCACAGCACATTCCATCTGACTCTGTCATCAAATTGCTTATGACTAAAAGAGATCACGCTTCTCTCCACATACATGAATGTGTGTGGGTTTTAAGTCCAGATATAAACAAGTAACCTGGCAAATTGGGGCTTTTTATCAATCCCTTTTTAATAAACGAAGGACATATATTCAGCCTCTTCTGAACAGTTTTACACTTGAAATATGTGGAGGAGTAAAGTAACAAGCATCTTCCTGCTTCTGTTCTCAGCTGTAACAAGGACAGAAACTTCCTCCCTTTCCAGTTAACAGCTAATCCACAAAACCAATTTTTCACACTCAGTTAAAGTTGGCAGGACTGTATAGGCAACTGTTTTTCTGCATGTTTGATGTTAAAGTCAAGTTAGATTACCTGAGATACTGCTAAAAATATTAATCTCCACTATCTTGCACTGCATTGTCTTCACACAGGATGTTTAAATACCTGCTTCTGTCTTGCAATATTTTTAGAAATCCCAGGTTCTCTTACTCCTCAAATACTATTTGTCATCTATACTGTTATGTTCTTTATCAAAAGGGCCCAAGCATGAAGTCTGCATGGGAGTTTTGATTTGGTACTTTGATATGCACAATACTATGTCAGTGAATCCACAATTAAACTGTGTAATAAGCTTTCAAGTGTAGCTCAGGGGTGAGTGAGCTATAGATGTGACAGAATAGGTTTGGCTTCTACCAGCAAACCATTTCAGACCTCAGCACTGCTTTTGGACGAGGAATAGCTCCAAATTCTGAGTAACTATGAACTTTGTACACACCGCTGCAATGGACTTTAATTGGTGATTCCCAAAGAACTCTAGATGGTGGATTATCAAAAGTAATTTCTGAGCAGGCAGCAATTGTGACACTTTAAAGAGACATTGTTCTCATAAGTCGTTTTCAGCAAGTGTGAGAGCAATTCTTAAAAATATCTCAAGCTGTTTGTGCAAAATTTTGAAGGATCTCTGAAAAACATTAGCCATAAAATTATGCACAAAAGAAGACAACTCTCTCTTTATTCACTTCCCAGACTGATGTCGATAATGCTCCTGGGAACTTACCAGCTCTCATGACTTTGGTGTCAGAGACACTACTTCTGTGGGCACATCAACCATGACAGCAGGAATGAGATATCTTTAGATACCATAGTTGCTACCAAAGAGGTAGGAAAGCTGAGAGATGTACATGTCAATATTTGAGGGAGAAGAAAGGTCCACTGTGGTAAGTTTTTATTGTTTTGCAAGAGACATCAAATGCCAAGCCATTGTAGGATCCAGTGAAGTTTCTGCTGGGAAAATATTTAAGACTAATACTGACCATCCTTCCATCTTTGCTTGATTCATAAAGAAAAAATATGTTGCTCAGATCTAATCACAATGGCAGCAAGAATGATTTAAATACTTAGTTTATTTGTTATCTTATTTCTTCTACAACTATAGTAACCTAATATGACAGAAGTAGAAATATTTTTATAAATCAGATACTAAAAGAGTCTGTTAGAGGAAACTGTAAGGAAGTTCCTCTGCAGGATTTAGAGTCATCTTTCCTGCTCTTCACAACAGAGGGATTGTTCCCCATCCAGCAAAACCAGTTAGTAAAGCAAGATGAAAAGTGTACTCACTGCTCCAGGACACTTCAGACCATACTTTATTCACAGCAATTGTCAGTCTGGAAGAGCTAAGTAGAAACCTATGGCAAATAGCATAGTCTTCAGAAAAGAATAACAATTGACAATTGTCATCCTCTATGAAATTATTTAGAGTTCTGCAACAGCCACTGATCAAAGTGACTCAACTTTCCTGCACTTATTAAGACTGTCCTTCCATATAGTTTATCCCAGACTGTGTTTCTTGCTGTTTGTCATTATGAACTTCATGACACTGCTCTAGACAAAGTTTTCAATAATGTGTTTTGACAAAATATGAAGAAAATAAGTCCTGATGCACTTTGCTCAAGAAAGTGGAACTTATGTATAGGATAATCTTAGGGAAACAGGAGACTTCAGTGAAGGCTACAGCTGACTTGAGCTGACTTGGCCTTTCCTTTCTGGGTCATATTGATGTGAAAGGCAAAGATAGCTCCAAAATCTGCTAAAGAACCATCCAGCAAGAGACTGCACATACCCAAATTCCTCACACCTACTCTGTGGCACCCTACTCTGCAAACAGAGCCCACAGCAAACAGAGACTGAAAAAGACTTCAGCTTCATTTAGCTCCTTGTTATTCAAAACTTAAGTGTCCTGTTCTGATAGAGGAAGGTGTCCCTGTCCATGGCAAGGGGGTTAGAACCAGATGACCTTTATGCTTCCTTCCAACCCAAACTGTTCTCTAAAGCTGTGACTATCACTTCCACTATTGCTGTGTTTAGGTGGTAAAGATTCTTAACTACTATCTTGGCAGCTTAGTAAACTGTATTGGGAAAAGTAGAGATATTTGTGAATAAATATATCCCAAGGCAGTTAGAAATATGTTGAAATACTTTAAATCAAGAATTAAGCCTCATTTTCACAATTTAAAGGTGTGACCTCAACTGCAAAAGAATAAATTGCCAAATATGGAAAGTTTTGAAGTATACAAGAAGGTAAAAGAAGTAAATATTCCTCATGTCAGTAGAATGCCCTGAAATTGTTTGCTCTAGTAGTTTTTTGATAGATTGTGGAATCTGAAATGTAACTATTCAAATATTTTCTTGATCTGAGAGCTAGAAGAGACCAAGTTAATAGGGAAAGACTGAAGACAGCTAAAAACTGTCTTTACTTAAAGGAAGTTGGATTTTAATTAAATTGTTTGCTGAATTTTTGCAAGTGGTCAGTGTAAATGCACAGCAAACAAAGTAAAGAAACTAGCTTAAGAGGCTTAAGAGAAACTTTTCTTCTACAGATACAACAGCTGCGGTTTAAGTTCAAGAAAAAGTACGTCATATTTGTGTGCAAAATAAATCCCTGACCTCACCTATTCAAGCTGAGCAGGAATATGTGTTTTACACAGAAGAATGTTGCATGCCTGTAGTGTGGCTCTGGATGATCTCCTCCTGCTCCAGGTGAAAACTAACCTCAGATCTGGTCCTGTTCAGAGTGGAGGGTGAACACCTCCTTTCAACATTTCCACACATTGCATATGCCCTATGATCAAACTGAGTGTAATTTTCTAAGCAGCATCCATCTGGAAACAAGGCCCCTTGGCTGTAAAGATTCATTATGCAGTAATGCAGTCCCAGGAATATTCATGCAAATCAGTTACTAGAGTGAACCAATCAAGCCTGTGAATCAAATAGAAACATAAATATAGAGCTAATTAATCATTTTGCTTCTTGCAAATGCACGAGGCACTTCTGGAGCTGTGCACCACCTGCATTGCCAATTCTACCTAGCATTTTTCAGTGTTTCAAGGGAGCAGTGACACACTCTTTAACAAAGAATTTAAAAAGTCTGGCAGTTTGAATGAAGAGGTTATAATATTTACAACAGATTATACTGTTTGAATGAAATACATTACCTTGCTCATTGAAGACTCTGTTCATATGCATAGTTGCCAGAGAAATCAGAATTCATTAGTCAAAATTATATTTAAAAAAAACTTGAAAAATTTTGATCAAATCCTGCATTTGGTTGTCATGTGAAAGCCTTTTCAGAAGAAAGAAATCAATACCCAGACTATAGTGAGTAAAAGTTTGACATTTTCAAAAATACTGCCAACACGTTCCCACCCCTTCTTAAAGAAAACAAATTCATTTTCTCACCACACACACACAAAATAAAAATAAAATAACAGCCTTAATAAACATAAGCCCTACCCCTGACTCCTTGATCTACAGTTTCTCAGTGTTAAGACAAGCAGTGAGTGAGGCTGACCATAAGAAAGGATTGACACACTGTTGGTATAAACCAAAATTCTGCATGGACTTGAAAGCACAGTGGAGGCCTTTGTACATAGCACACAGATGACCAGGCTGAAACGTGCTACTGGGACTGAAAGCGTTACTACTACTTAAACATTCACTACGAATCCACAATATGTGCTTTTATTCCATCAAAGCAGAAAGGGCTCAAAATGAAAGTTGAAAAAGAATTATCAAATAGAAGCCTACTGGGACAAAAGAGCTGGAAAAGTGCTCTTTCGTTTTACATTACCACAGTGGCTTGAGCCAAAACTGTTTCCAGCTTTATGAATGTAACATCCTCCACCAAACTTCTAGAAAGAAACTATTCCTAAATCCATGACAATTGAGAAGATTCAGAAAACTTAAAAACTCCTTAAATACAGCTGCTTCATCAGCTTTGACTAAAAACATTTGTGTTAGTTCTAATTCTAGCCTATGTTTAAGAAAACAGAAGGACTAAAGAAGGTGGAAAATACTTGAAAGCTGAAGCAACTCTGGCTTTTATTCCTACTGCTACTGTTTGAGCAGCACTTATAAACATCATGAGTTTCTTCATAATTTACTGTGAACAACTAAGGTACAGCAGGTTCCCTTTTAGTCCAGTTACGACCATTGTCTATGTCTCCCTTGCCTTTGAATTAAAACATGCACAACCTGATACTCAGTGCACACCTGATACTAAGTTTCCAACCAGTCCCAGCCCAAGGTAGATACCACTGCAAAGTCCTGATTTACAGTTTAGGTCAATCATAAAGGTTCTTTCCTCAGCAGTAAAAATATTTAGTGAAAACTGGCCATGATAGAGCTGGAGATAAGAATGCTCCACTCTGGTTTTACTTCTGTCAGACAGCAATGAAAATTCATTTGGTGGTAAAAGCAACCACAGAAATCTCACACATGGACAACAAATGTTGTCCAGTAAACATTGAAGGAATCTCAGTCTTAAAAACTAAACAATCAAAACCCATGAAGACTGGAAAGCATGACTGCTGTGAAGCCTTTCTTATTTAAGTTGGGTACTTACTTCTCAGCTACTGTGGAGACAAATGTCTTATAAATGAAAAAAAATTGCAGATTTCACCTTGACAGATTACATTGGTTGGATAAACACACAGAGTGATTTATCAGTGTGCAACAAAGCAGATACTTATCCTTTCAAACCAGAGTTTAAAAAGGGTGTAGTAAATAGTTTTCAATTGAAGCAAATCAACTTGTTTTTTCTGCAAACATAGGAGGATATTCAAAGACACTTTTTGGTAATTTTGCCTGGTTTCTAATTCAGGAGAAGAAGGCAAGAGAGATTTAGTTTACACACAACATAAACATTCAGCTTGATATAAACTAGAATGAAACAATTTTAGCTCTGTTTTGGTTTCAAAGAAAACGAAGAGCCCTGATGAGTGAACAAATATCTTCTGTTTTCTACAAACGCTGATGAGTTACTCCTCTTGCTTAGCCAGTGATTCAAGCCAATCTAATTCCTTGTCACCTTTAATTTGTTTTCTAGAAAGCAAGAGATAAAACTTGATATCTGAGTAAATATGTATATTTTCCTTACAGATAATACTTCATTTTGTCTTATAGAGCACAGCTGAACTCACTCACTTCTCCTAAAAGTCTCCTTGTAAGAAATCTCTGTTTTATTGCCAAGCTGGAGCAAGGACACTTTTAAATCTAAAATGTAAAAGTTGGTTTCTTTTTACATAACATATTTTGTATCTCCCTTTCTTGAGGCTATTATGTTGTGGTACAGCACATGCTCTGCATCATTATATGATGTGGCAAAGAATCCACCTAGTCTGAAGAAAAGAGGACTCGGGTTGTTGTTTTAAGAGAGTTTAATTTCTAAACAGGTCAGTAGGTACCACTCAGGAATTCTGACTTTGCTGAAGGTGTAGGCAACTCATCTTCAAGGACATCTTAAAGGCAACTGCCCAGCAAGTTCTGCCTCCAGGGTACAATTTTCTGCCTCCAGAGTCCATGATGTGGAAACAGAAAGACAAAAGTACTTTGAAATAAAATAATTTCAGAATTGTGTTCCAGGTAATATTTTTATTTTAAGTACTACTATGCGAAACATTGAGAATGTTTTGATTGATTGCACAGCATGTGTGAAAAAATTTGTGTTTTTACAAGAAGTTTTGAAATGTATTTTTCTTTCATTTTAGAATGGCAAAAATGAACAGGGTTATTTTTACAAAGCAGAAAAAGCCCTAACACCCTCAGTTCTGACAGAGACAAAAGTCTGTAAGGCAGGGAGGGCCTCGTACAGGAATCAGGACCTAAAGTGTGATACCAGAGATAAGAACTGCTTATGATGACCCCATAGCCACCTGTTTCCAGTACTTATTGTCAGGAAAAGAGGAATACTCTTTGTTAAGTTTCCTAGAGGTCTGTCTTGACACCTTTGTTTGTGCTAATCTTATTCCAAATGTTGAACAAGTCAGTTAACAAGTCAGGTTCTGGCAAATTTTGAGAACAAGACTGTGAGGTCTTAGGTTAAAAGCAGAAACTCCGTTCTGTCATCCATCTTCCAGCATGGACCCTCACATTTACAAGGACTCACAGGCTCTGTGCAGGACACATGCCTTCGTTATGGCAGACCATACTGTAACATGTAACAGACCTGCCAGCTGCATCTATATCTAATTTTTAAAGTAGCACTATTGTTCTTTAGTGGTATTTACAAAGGTCAGGTTATCCCAGATTATCCCAGGTTTTCATGCTGCTTCTCTGCTTCTTGACTCCAGCAATTTCTAATCACCAAGGAAGACTCCACATAGTAAAGTTTTTGGAAATAAGGTGCTAATTTCATTTGTGGCACTTTCCCCACTATGAAAAGTACTTAAAGATAAGATAAAGTGTTAAGAATAGAGATGGCTAAGGAAAAATTATAGGAAGAAGGGATTTCATACTTTCCACCCATTTAAGATTTTTCAATCTTTCCCTCACTTAATTTCTGCTGATGCTCTCTGCAAGGAGGGAATGAGAATAAATGAGCTATCCAGTTCTGACACCATCCAGACAAAGCTGCCTTTCTTGGAATAAAAAAAAAACAAAACAACAAAACCAAATTATCACCACTAAAGAGAAGTTGGCATTATTGTTGCAAGTTCTTTTGACATTTTAACTGGTAAATTAAGGGTGCCTGAAGAAAGAGAGACAACAAATATATCAGGGATGAGAATTTGCAGATATGACCACAATTGCAAGAAATTAATTTCTTAAAGATACAAATAACCACAAAAACTTCTGGTTTTTTCCCCTCTTTTGTCTACATAACTTTTGTTAACTAATGTGTCTGAATATTTAACTCCATTCGAATCAAGGAGGTACTTAATATATACCAGAAATTATATTAGAATATGTTTTGAGAAAGGAAGTTGAAACCTGATTATTACAATGGTAGTAAATATCTGTTGATCTACAGAATAGCATGATGCAGGAAGGCATACATTTTTTAAAAAACTATAATGCAAATGCAAGCAATGAAACACACTGTGACTGTTAGGAGTGTCAGTGCAATTTATACATGGCTTCTCTGCATTTTTTGAGATGGGTTGGACAACATAAGAGAATTTCTTTTCCTCCAGCCCCTGGTTGCCCCAGGCATTCTCTTTTCAGGTCCATGAGGCTTGAGTATTCTTTCCTGACAAAATATTACAACAAAAGGATTATGTTTTGTTTGATTAACTCATATATAAGTAAGAATAGAGGAGACAGTTCATTCATGAATATTTAAAACATACTAAAATACTGCAATAAATGTTCCCCTTTAACACAAACCTCTTTTCAGCCTATCCAACTTTCATGTTCTAGTGTGAGCTAGTGGTGTTTGATAAATTTGAGTGCGAACATTTCTATTCAAATGGACATGAAGATAGGGAATGGAGGCAAAGAAGTGTAAAGTCAGCCTTGTTCTGTGTGTTCATGTCATGAGCAATCTGCCACACCGCTGCACATGGCTGAACCTATGAATGAAACCAAGAATGGATATAATAAGAAAACATTTCAGGAAATGTGCTATGATCTGAGCAGATAATAAGGAGAATCTTGTACAGTTCTGCACCTCAGTCCCCATGACATCCTCCCGCTATCTTGCTTAGTTTTGGTCCAATGTACAAGCCTAGCAAGAATAAAAACAAAGCTCAGCTACTCTGGAAGCCAAGTGATTTGTCCAAGACAGATGTTCTACTTGAAGATACAACTTAGTACTACAGACTCATTTCAGAAAAACTGACAAGCAATATTGAGACGGTCACCAATGAAACACCAGCTGCATTGAGATGAGAGATGAAAAAGTCAATATATGCTATTAAAAAATCTGTAATTTTTGTCTCCACCAAATATCTTCAAGATCTCTTCATTGTTACATTGTTCTTTAAAATAAAACTTAGTTCTGATGTATATCCCAAATGACTTGTGTTACCATTTAAAAAAATAATTAGAAACACTCTTGTGTTCACAAATTTCATTATTGTCTCAAATAAATCCATTCTCAGTCCTGAAACCATATTTTTAAACCTAAGGAATGTAGGAATAGACAGAAACCCTTGTAGAGAATGCAGCATTGAGAGCTGGCTCATCCCAGCATCAGAACCAAAACATTTCTCTATCAGTCTCACAGAGGATGTGTTCAGGGAGATTGGAGATATAACCATCATAAAAAAGTAAATCCGTGCATTTTTTCATGTAAAGTAATGGAACAATTATTGTCCAATTCAGAACTCTTTCATCTTTCACTAACTCAATTAACTTACTTCAATCTCTATAAAAACCGTCTTTGTACCCCTCAAAGAATGCAGAAATATGTGCCCCATTTCTGCAGCAATATAAGAACTGTTTTTCACCATCACCATCTTCCCTTTGCAGAAATTTGAGATGTGCCTGTACAGAATTTGCAAGCTCTCACTGCAACATGACCATCCTCATGAACTGATCCCTGCTCAGTCCTCCCTGTGCCAATCTATACACCTGTCAATAATACTGCCATGTAGTCTGTCAGTGTTTTCTAGAAGCACCAAAAGCTAGCAACAAAGGAGCGACAGTCTCGTACTCTATCAGCCTGTTGCAGAACTAAAACCAGACTTCCATCAATAGTTATGGCCATCAAACAGACTGACATCTTCAAGACTGGTCTATTCTCAAGAGAAAAAAAATTCTCATAGCCAAATGATATCTATAATTATATAAAAATGAAATATTTTTTTAGTTATGAACGATCCGTAGCATAAGAGGAAGTGTATGTGTATCTGTGAGGGGGAAGGTGGAGAAGAGAAGAATGTAACACTTTTAACTGAGATTTTATGATTCAAATAAAAGGATAATTGACCACTCCAGTTTTACAGCATCTGATTTTGCATTAATCAAACTGATTATAATCCTGATAAGGCATGTTCAACTGACCTGCATTTCATTTTTAATAGTAACTTGCAACAAAGTTAACAAGTCAGTCCTGTTAAAACAGTGATAAGAAGGGAAAGAAATGTTTGAGAATGACTCTGTTAATTAGCGGAATAAATTTCCATTATTGTTTTCACTTTTTTTGCATAGTTATCTCAAGGTCCTGTTGCCACATTGTTTTAAATGCACCACCAAGGGTCCTATTGGGCATGAGGCACCACTGTTGCTTACAGACCCAGGAACTTGCTGGCAGACCATGATCTTGCTTTGGTTCTCAGTCTCTCTTTTTGTAACTTTTTTTTGTTCTTTTTTTCATTCTGAAGAAAGATGCTGACCTTGGAGGTTTGAAATCTCACAGGGTTTTTTTTGGAGATGTGGGATTTAGATACACTCCTGGATGTGTTTGAATGTGTTTGAACGGAAATTCTGACTTTAACCTAACTTCACAATGTCTGCACAGAAAACCTACCAAACAAACAAAAAAACCCCAACAACAACAAGAAAACACCACCAAAACAAAAACAAAACAAAGCAAGCTCCACCCCTCAAAAAAACCCACAAACCAAAAAAAACCCTAAACCAAATTCCATAAGGAGAATTCTTCTTCTTCCTTATCTCTAGACATTCCCACTCCATCACCTCGTCATGACAAACCTTTCTTAATAGGACACCAGCAGCTTAAATTTCACATGGCTGAACTGAACTCTTTAAATCTTTTTCCACTCCATTGTTGTTGGCCTTGGCACACTCTTCTTTGCTGCTGAAGCTCATACACAGAGGTGTTTTTGCAGTTCAGTGGCCCACAGGCTGTGTAAAAACAACAAACAGCACAGTGTTTTATGTGCTGATGCCACATGGAAGTTGAAGCAACAGTAGTCATTTCATTGAGCAAAGTCTGAGATTAATTATTCTTTGACAGCACTGTCAGTGTCTTTATAACATATTTAGAAAGTTAATCATTATTTTGGAGCAGTAAATGGACCAACTAACTTGGCAAGGAAACTAGCAGCACTATCAAGTACTGCCTGATAGCTGATGAAGAGAAAAAATACTACATGTTGCTTCTGACTCTGACCCTACACCTCTCATCCATTGTGGTAGTTCAGAAAAAATCTTAAGCTATTGCTGCCTCTTCCTGTCCCTTCTTGCCAGATCTCTCCCATCTCAAACACAGACGTCCATCTTCTTGAGATAAAGCAAGCTCCTTTGTTTGTGACACCAAGCAGGTCTCCACACAATGGAGGGCCGTAGGGGACCCACAGAAGTCACAGCATGGGAGATTGATGTGGAAATGGGAACCCCTACCAAAGAGGGCTCATCGCATTGTTCCCCTTCCCTTTCTCTCGCTCCCATCTGCTTCTGTATTCATCCCAGGATTAATTTACTACAAGAGTTGTAATTTATTTGAATGAAGAAGTTACTCAAATTGTGAAAGGATTATGTACTTATGTTTTCAATCTCTTTGTGGAGAAAAAGAATTGAGTTTTTAACATAATAATGTGTTGTATTTAGAGAATACTTTCCTGCTTCTTACTTGGCAAAATAACAGGAAATTAACACAGCTAAGACTCAGAATGGCATGCAGGCACCTTCTGTCCAGCACCTTTAAATGAACAGAGATATATGAATTTCAGGTAAGAAGCAGAAACAAAGGCAGGCAGTGGCATCCTCATTCTGTCTCATTGCACACATAGATACCCTTGGAGCTCACAGAATCCATTGAGGTAAGTTTGGTCTGTTGGTGTGTAGGGCAGTTTTGCTACAAATGAAGTTATCATCAACCTCCTGCACAACACTATGGCGAGAACCACTAGCTACGCTCCCTTTCACTTCACTTCTATACATGTGAACCAATCCGGGTCCTCAGGCTCTCCTCAAACCTCCGGTGCTTATGTTCCCAAAAAATTTGAGGTCTTTTATGATGTTTCAGATTGGCTATTCACAAACATGTGGCAATGGTGGCCATTAGTTGCTACTAAAGTGTCAGAAAGACTATCAGTCTGTTTCAGCTGATCTCTGATAATTTGGTCTCTGCTAGGCTGTGATGATATTTGCCTGATCTGCTCCTATGCTGCCCTTATACAGTGTGGAGGTTCGGGTTGGCTCCCTGCCAAACCCAAGGGCTGACCACACAGATTGCCCCCTCCCAAGATAAAAGGAAAAAAAAAACCAAAAGAGAATTGTAGTAAATATATATATATATTCACATATATTACAATTATATACAATCAAACACTATGAATCTACAGAATAAGAACCCCAAACAACTCCAAAAGGGAAAAGGGGGAAGGGAAAGGGAAATGGAACAAAAATAGGTAGGAAAAAAACAAAACAGATACACACACCCTTGTAAACTCAGGGAAAAGCTCAATAAGTAACAAAGACAATAAATTATCACCAAAATTCCCCTTAAGGGAAGCAGTAGAAATCCCCAACTCCGAACGGCTGAGGCACCAGCTTCTCTGATAGGACTCAGCCCACATAGATAAGAGCTAAGCTGACACAGAGACCTGATGTCCTCCCCAGTACATGAAAGGAAGAGAGAGAGAAAGAAAACTTTCCCTTGTCTTATATACCCCTGAGTACGTGAAAGAATGGTGTGGAATACTTCCTTAGTTATAACCAGATTACCAAGGAAGGCCCAGACCAAAACCAAGAAAAGCTAAACCACCACATACAGCCCAGCACCACACTCCACATCCACATTGTCTCACAAGAAAATGTTCATCCATGGTGTAACTTCTCCAATGTAAAAGGTGTTCAGAGTGCAAAGAGAGTCAGGTCTACTTCAAAATCAATTTATTACACTTTTTGAAAATAAGTATGACAAAACATCTGGGGTTTGTATTTCTAAAATACAATTTAAATAAAACATATTGAGTTTTAGTGAAGAATGCAGAAAGAGAAAACCATCTTTGATTCAGGAAATCATTATCATGAAGGATCAAGTAGCAGTTTCAATACTAAAAAATCAAATTAAATCCTTCTTCATAATCAAACTATGATTACCTGAATGTGTCATGAGGAAATGAGCCTGAATTTTCTCTACAGGACACTCAGCAGAAAGGGATTATTTTCAACAATCTTTAGACAGAAAATGTTTACATTTGATCAATGTTTAGATGCTCTTTGTGGTCAGTGGAGTGGAATGGTTCTTTGGAAGTTCAGTTCATCTGTCATATTTGAAACTGTTACATTATGGAGGTGGGAATTGGTCCTGAGAAGGACAGGTTTTTGTGAATTACGGAGGTAACTGGGGCACTGGATGCTTCCTATGCTTCTGCCAGTGCCATTCCCACATGCTGTATAAGCAGCAGTCATCAGAAGGCATCCAGGATTATTCTAAGTACCAGGAAGACCAAATAGATCTTTCTGCATCACAGACAATACACTTTGTCAGAAGACACATCTCAAGGGGATAAAATGTCACAAAATCATAGGATTACAGGACAGACTATTTGGAGCTTAATAAGGGGAACTGCTTCAGAAGTAGATAATGTTATTGCAACTATTTCAGTATCTCTGTACCCTTTCCTCCTCATCAATGTTTAGGCACCAAAAATCTGAAGAAGGGAGCTTATTAAGAGATGATGCAAGCTTGACATGGGTTGAAGCACAAAATCACTCCAGAAACCCAGCATCACAGAGTCAGATTGTGACATTGACCAATACTCTGCAGAAAGCAGATAATGTCTTAGCTATACAACCCAGAGTGAGTGCTTTCCACTTAAAAGCAACTGTTTCCAAATACTTCAAATACTGTAGGCAGAGGTCCCAAATATGAAGAATCACCATCATCTTGATGAGAAGATCTGACATTTTTGGTAAAGATCAGTTTGTTTCTATTCCCAGAGTCATGGAGGCAATATCATCCCTGGCAGCAGCTCCTGTGACTGGTGTCCACACTCCTGAGTTCAGTAGGAAGAGCAAACCTCAGCTGTTTCTTTTGCTTGTTTTGTCCTTTAGCAATCCCTTCATCCCTGCCTCAGTTGTGTCATCTCACTTGTTGCCTTCATTATATATTGGTAAGTGTTGTCCTACTGGTCACATCTGATCTTGCAAACACTTTTCCCTGACAAGAAGCAAAATCACTAAGGAGTTTGGTAACACCAAAACTGTGTTTTAGTCAAGGTATCCTAGACTTCAACTAAAATTCAGATGATCAGTCCTGATGACAGATCTGATGACACTTTTTGCTCTCCTAATGTGTATATTGGGGTCCTGCAAGATCACATTAGAGCTATGTTAACATAATGGAGAAAATAAATGACACAATGCTCTGACTGAATCTTTAAGATCCCTGAACTATTAAAAAAAAAATCTGGCTTACTCATTCGCACTCCCATCGGACTCCTCCATCTGCTTAGGAACAGATGAAAATGCTTACAACACTGTTTCAATAACAGCTGTCAAGGGAGATCACAGCTTCAGTGTCTTTGTGGCCATGGCCTCCTACTGTTTGTCATTTTTTATTGGGAGCTGGATTATTTGTTAAGACTTGTTCTTCTAATTTTACCCTAGATAGTGCAAAAGTGCTTTCCCCACCATGAGGATGCAGAGTCAGCAATGGGGTAAGTTCAAAGAAAGAAGGCATGTTTTACTGAAGAGACTCACAAAATTGATTTAGTTTATTCCTTAGTCTGGGATATCCTTGCTTCTTCTGCAAGCTGCCTCTGCTCCTTCCACTTGACTGTCTCTTGGCACACCACAGCAGACGTAGCAGCTTTGGCCCAAATCTGGGATGTGGAGGAGAATGGGCTTTCTGCAATGAATCACTCTGAGTAAAACTCTGAGTCACATAGGAGAATCCTTTAGTCTTTGTTTGCAAACAGAAAATTTGATTTTAACTGTCATATTGCACTCCCTCAAATTCATCACAAGACCAGTTTTCCTGAAGGCATTTTATATGATGTTCCCTCCACAAAAAATGTTGTCTTGCTTGCAGCCAAGCCTACTGCAGCACCACAAAGCAAAAGTAATAGGAAGATTGCTTTGTTTACTTCCCCAGGACAGAAGGGACAGATTCTGATGATCTGCAGTCTTGCAAAGCTTCTGATACTCAGAGTTTTTCACACTGACTTTGAGCATCATAATGGGAACAGAATTTTGTGCATATTTTTCCATCTTTGGAAAAGGCAGAGAACAATGAAAGAGGTTGATTGAAGGGGTGGCAGGGTTACCAGCTTCAAGATGTTTTCAGAAGAGCTTAGCTATACTGTATTTCAGAGCTCGACACTGGGAAATACCTTGATGAGAAGGGGTTCTGCTTGTTCAGAAGAATGCTCAATCTTACCCTCAAATTCTCAAAATGACAACTGTCATCTCATCATGTCATGGCCCTACTATTTCTGTCATTTGGAAAGAGATGTCAGAATGTTTCATTTTAGAGATTGATTACCATTCCTTGACAGTTCACATGTTTCATTAAATTAAATAATGTTCCAATTAATCGATCTGTTAAGAGACATTCTTAATATAGTAAATGCTGGGGAGAATGCTAAAATTACCACTATATTTCTGACAGAAGCACCACTGAAGTCTGATAATTGATAGCTTTGCTGTTTTCTCTGATGGCCTGAAAAGCTTTTAAAGCTAAAGTCTGTAATCGTGTTCATCTTTGAAAATTAGTTTTGTGAAACCACACATTTAGTTCTTGCTGAGAAATCTCATTTTGGTAATTTTTAACGTAATTTAAAATGCATAAACTAAATTAGCTTTTGTAGTTAAGCCAGCATATTTTTCTTCAATTTTTATCTCTTCCTAATATATATTTGACCTTGAAAACGGCAGTGTCTGTAGGATACTGCAGCTAGGAACAAAGAAATAATTTCCATTCCATCACTATGGTTACACTTTCTTCTGTCTCCAGCACAGAGCTGTCTGGAATTGTTGAATAGACAGTCCTCAGGAGGGCAAGAAAACTTCATTTATTATCATTTAGTTCTTATTACACAAACACACACACATGCAAACAAACACACATAGCAGAGATCTGGATGTAGAAAAAGACTGCATTTTGTTAATGTTGCATGTGAGATAGGACCAACAATACAAAACAGAGTATCATGAAAGTCCATCCCTCCCAGGCTGGTTTTTCAGTCTCAAATGCTTACATCTGCTTGTTTCAAGTGGTTCAGCAAAATACAATGTAAATACTAAGGCTACTAGTGGGGTAAGCTCAATGTTAGCTTCATGGACATCTTCATTTCCCATAGTGATGATGGAGACAGACTGGAAGTGAGGATCATGACTTCTGTCTGACCATTGGAGATCTGATTTGGAATAATTTTGAAATGTCCTCTAATGCCTATCTTTATTCTGACCAAACAAAGCAAACCACAGACCGAGGAACATGAAACACTGTTCTTGAGAAAAGGAAGAATCTTTACACTGACGGCTCTGCACTCTTTCAAGTAACTTTATCACCTAGTTCGCAACAGAGTGAGGTGGGTCAAGCTTCTCCTATTTCTTACCTTTTCTTAGGCAGAAAATTGCTCTGCTTTTTGACACTTTTAGCAATGAAAAGCCTGCCTGCTGTTGGTTAAAACGTATCCAGTATTCATCAAGCATTTGTGCAAAGTCCCATAACAGGCATATCTTCTCATTGGGAAAAAAAGTAATCTCCAAAATCACAGTTGTTAGTGTCACAGTATACAAAATTGTACCTCTCATGTGAGCTCAACTCATTAGAGACTTCATTCAGAGCTAGGAAGTGTTTCTAGGAAATAAAAACCTGAAAATAACTGACTTTTAGATTTCAATTCATCAAAGATTTCATGTTCCTGGAAAGATTAAATATGTGTTGAACTCAAAGCATAGCGCCATCATTGATACTCCTTAGCTCTACATCGTGGATTTAAAAGTTCATCCTTCTTTTTCTTTGATAGCTTATTTTTTCCTACATTGTTATGGAGCAAAATCACTTATAACACATGAAGATTTAAACAAATATTTCTCTGATTTTTTTTTTCCAGAATATAAAAGAGAAAAAAGACAGGCAAGCTAACAAAAAACTTAGCTACACCAAAAGCCACATGTGATAAAAAATGATATTTTGCTGTAAATCAAAATCCACAGCACTCATGTTACAGAAAATTTGATGTCAGATTTCTTTCTTTTTACTTTGTAACAGTCCCTACTGAATACATATACTCCTCTTCTGACCCAGAAATTCGTACTGTGTTGTGTTCCTTACTGCCACTTTCATCTTGTTTTGGGTGCTGATTTTTCTTATTTTCATTAAACACCATCATTCTGAAACACTCCTTCTTCTCCTCTGTAATGCAATCAGAACAATAAGTGCTTTACCCAAAGGCCAGGTGGTAAGCCATGCCATGGGACTAATGCTCAATTAAGGCAATTTGCCTTTCACCAGCTCCAGCTGAGCCCACAGACTACCTGAGCCTTCACAGACTGCCTTCAAAGAATTGTCTTGGAGGGAAGTTTTAGAAACACATGTATTTGAGACAGAGAAAACGAAATGGCCTTGTTGATAATACCTAAGAAGTATGAAAAAACATGTCAGTTGAATAAACTGTTATCTATTACAGCTTCTGTCTACCAAGATTATTTTGATCACACTCACCTTACTGACAAAAAAAACCCAAAAACAAACAAAACCACAATTTTGCCAAACATTACACAAAGAAGTTAGTGCTGTGCATGGTGAACAGGTTTGGCAGTAGTAGCCTGCAAGATATAGGATGAAACCCTCCCACCACACATCTCCTCAGGCAAGACATTATCTCTCACCTAAAAGGAGCCCTCTCCAAATAGGATGTCTCACTTCATTTAACCAGAGTGCTACAGAAATCAGTTGTACTACTGAGAGGCCATCAAGAAAGTAAGTACTTCTAAAACAAAACACCTGGCAAAGGAAGGGTCCTCCAGCCACACCTGAGACAGGTGAATAGTATATCCTCTAGGATTCAAGCCTTCAAGAGTGCAAACAGCTAAAATGCTGGTGAGGTCCATCCAGTGCCATGAAGTAGGAAGAGGTAACAAAAAAAAAAAAAAAAATTCCCCAGGATGAGCAAAGCTTGGTCAGCCAGGCTTGGTCAGCCCTGAGGTAGAGCTCTGGTATGATTTCTCCCATGATGGAAGTGCAGAAGATGAATGTTAGATTATATGCATTTTCCTTCTAATTTCTCTCCTCCTCTAGATTACCCATAGTTTGATACACTTGGGCTTCTATTAACATCCTCACTTCTACTTCTCAGAAAAAAAGTGACTTCATGTTTATATACTTAATGGGAGCAATTCTAATGTGATCATCCACAATCATCATACAAAGCATCAGGCAAAGTGTCATAATGTTCTAAGTTCAACAAACCTTCCACTGTCCTGTTCATCCCTCATCCCTTCCAAACTCAGTTGTATGGCATATTTTCTCACCTTTTATTTATCTTGTATTCCTATTCACAAGTAAATGAGCTGGGGATACTATCTTCATGTCTATAAAGATATTAATATTTCTCTTATGAGTTTCTGGTACAGAGAGACTTCAGACTCTTCAGAGAAATTTCTATATTAGCAATTAATTTGGGTGGACAGTGTACCTCAAATTGTGTAACTCGTACTCATGTAAGTATCTACATAAAACTCCTTCAGCATATTAGACATAGTGACCAACTCTATGCTGAGCAAAATGAAGAGGAGCATGTGAAAGGAAAGCATGCATCTCTTCTCCTCCCTAATGCAAATAGTATAAATGAGAAAGAAAAATCTCTCCATTCCAGGTATGAAGCACCAGCAAGCCTCTATACTTTGAAATAGGGTGGAATTTCTATGGGGTGGCCCTAATAGAGGTTAAGAATGCACTGTGGGAGATGATGAATTTGAAAAACGTGACTTAGGCTTCCTTTAAAGTGTTGACTCCTAATTGGGCAATTAAAAAAAGAAAATGACTGCATGCAGAGAAAGCCCATCTGATGTCCTCTATGTTTCAGAGCCTAAAAGCAGCTTCTTACTGCTCCTTCCCGGTTTCTCTCTGGCAGGTTTCCAACCTACACTTCTAGTACTGTCAAACTGTGTTTCATTTTTCTTGTAAGTGTTAAATTTTCAGTGATCATGATTTTATTTGAAATTTTCTTCAGACATTGTACGTGGGCTGTGAGTGAGAATAGTCTAAGGAAAATTGGTAACTGCAATTAACAGTAAGGGAGGTTCTTAGAAAAGTGTCAGTCTTTTCAAGAAGAGTTGTAATACTATTTTCTGTCAATACAATTTTCCTTTTCATAGGTAATGCATAAATAGGAGCATGTCTTAGGATCATCCGTACTGACAAATTAGCGGTGATTCAACCTGTAGAAACTATTTTTCTTGTGTTCCTTTTCTGGCTAGACACTTAGTCTTTGATTCCTACTGCGTCTCTGTCAGTTTCCTCCTAAGAATAAGAATACAAAGGTTATATTGTATGAAAGACATGCATGTGATAGATCTAAAAATCACTATTCGTAATAAGAATTTCTGATCTAGAACAAATATCTATGCATAGATATGTACATACACACTTGTTTTAACTACATGAGTATGTGGAATTCTCATGATGAATTGGTGCTCTGGTCACAAATACACACACTTGACCCCAGAAATTCTCATTTGAATATTGTTTTCTATTGCTTATATCTTGGCCTGAAATCTTCCATGCTAGGAGATTTTCCTCAGGCTCAATTGCTTTGAAAAATTTAAATACGCTTCTGAGAAAGAAAAGGGAAAAAACAAGTACGCTAGCCAATTCAAAAAGGGACAAAAGAAAACTTTTCTATGACTCATCTTTGAGTGGAGAGCATTATTCTCTCATGCACTGGAGAAAGGATGCACAGTTTTGACAGGGAGTTAACTTTTTGACAAGAATATGTCCTTTGTTGCCCCCATACCATAAGTTCCGACTTGTTCAGCAGAGACATGTCCAGCGGTAAGTGTAGCTGTCTACTTCATGAATGCCCCAATCTTTACACTTTCCTCATAATTATAGTTCCATACTTGTAGAGCAACACTGGATCCATGTGCAATCCTAACACAAAAGCAGGGAACTTACCTTACTACTTATTACTTACTACTTATTACTTACTTACTTTTTTACCCTGCCACCATGCAGGCTTCAATTCCTCTAAGCATGGAATAGAGGATAGCCCCTGGACTTGTGCAAAATGGGCAAATAGAACATATCAGGATGAATATCTGTGAAGCAAAGATTGACAGAAGTGAGCAAGAAGCTGGACCAGGAAAATAAGGCTACCTTTTGGCCTGTTTAGGGACAGATGACCCAATTCCTAGGCCCTATCTATGCATTGAAAAACCTTTCTGCCCTTTGGAAAACTCTATGATTAAGGAAGTCAGAGTATCTTTATGCAAAACAGACGTAGGACCAAATTAAAATTGCTCTGCTATCATTGCATGTGCTATTATCTGTCAATAATTAGCTGTATACTTTGACCACTTTATTGTGAATGTACATTTGCACATGCAGAAATACCTCTGCTTAGGTAATAATGAATCCAAAGGTGAAATTTTTGTGCAATTGAAAACTTGTATTTCAGTTGATTGAAGACTTCATAGCATCTTGATGACTAGCATAATCACACAGAGTTAACATTAACCCATTCTTCATAGGTTTTGTGCTGCAAGATGTCATTATTATTCCATTACACTTCCAGTGGTGTAGCACAATTTACTTTGCTTACAAAATTCACAGCAACACAAAAAGTCTGTTCTGTTAAACAATCATCAGCAATCAAGCAGTTTCTGAGAAAATTGGGACACATACATAGTCTCAATAAAGATCAAAAAGCATAAGAAGGAGATTAAGAAACAATGCCCTGACACAAAAAAATACAGTTACAGTTGGCACCTTTAAAGCAAACAAAAAGCTCTTTGTTAGACATGTTAAAATCAATCCCAAACAAACTGATGAAAACGCACACCAAACTCCCTCAACCTCCAATTGCAATAATCTTCCATTACAAATAGCTATATTTTTGGCATATACATTCCGCATGAGTTAAAATACGAAGCAAGAGTCTTGCAGCACATCAAAAAAACAACTTATTCTAAATGCACATGTAGAGATTAAAAAAAAAATATCCTTTTGCTGGAACATTAGGTGATCCCTCAGGCCCTTGAGCATATTGCAGAGAAAAAACTCCAAACCAAACCAAATAGAGCCTAGCTGTTTTTTTGTAGAGGTAATCAGTTGAAAAAGACCAAAATCATTTGGTGTTCTAGTGGCTGATGGATTTTCTCTAGTCTGCACTTGCTGAAATACTGGGGTTTCTGTATTGCTTTGTTTCATGCTATAAAAACAGCAAGAATTTAAACTATAAAGGTAGGTTTACTTCCAGCCAAAACAGGACACTGTAAAGATTGGAAACCCCAGTTTTAACAGAAATACACCAGAAAAATATATTTCTTCCCTTGAGATTCCAGAGCATTCTGAATTCACTTCAGTCTTTAGGCAGATAAATAAGGCTGACTCAGCCATCTTCAGTGTATTTAGGTCTCTATTGCTCAATCTGTGCACCTGAAGAGCAGCCTAAAATCTGAAGGAAAAAAATTAAGTTTGCTTCAGAGTAATCATTTTATCCAAAACTGGAGAGAGAGAGTCCCGTCACCAGCACAACACTCCTTCTGGCTGCTGATGGAATGAATGTCTACAAAGTCCAGTCCCACAGAGATCAACCAAGTCAACAGCATTTTATTTTGCACTGAAGGCCTGCCTTTGAAAATTCCACCTGCCTTCTTCCAGCTCTACCTAACACAAAGTAGTAAGAGCAGTAAAAAGGCACTAACACACACAGTTCTTAGTGTTGAGCTGTTTCCTTCAAGGTGCTTGAGCACTGGGCAACTGTGAGAGAGGAGCTGACTCAGCTGCACCACCACATAATGGTGGGGAGAGAAGAAGGAATCACCAAAGCCAAAGAAAACAAAGTGATACCTTTAGACAATCATTAGACAAATCGGCTCCCCAGGCTCCCCAGAAGCCGCACTCTTAATGAAATGCTGTTTCTAGCAGCCTTTGCAGATTTTATCTGTAATAAGAGTTCTTGTTACCCTCTTGCAATAATGGCAACTATTTTAGGTCCTGACTCCAGTTGCTCAGGGTGCACCAGGACTCAGGTTATCCTCTGCATTCATTAGCACCAGACACATTACCTTTACTATGTATGACTCTTCTCATAGAGAGTAGAGTGGAAAGCAGAGCTCTAACTTTGCATCTTCCTCTCATTTCTGTATTATGTGCAGCAACAGGTTTTGCTTTTGGCCAGGGCAACATGATTAAAGAGGACAAAGAAGAAGTAAAGAGCCACTTTGATGGGCTTCATGGGCTGTCATAAGGGAAATAGCAAGGCAGCCACTGCAGAAATGGTGAAAGACCAAGTGCACTCAGCTCTTCCTGGCATTAATGCGATTTGATTCAAGTCTAGCAGGAAATGGCTCTTAAAACACATACTTAATGTAGCACTTTTAGAATGCCACTAGAGTTTTGATATATTATTAATTAGATTAAAACAGGAAAAAAGATGGCAGATACCACCAATTACTATAGCACAAGCTGTAAATAGTCTGCCTTTTCAATTTTTCAAGTCTTCTAGATATATTAATCGTTTATTTAAGATACACTAATTTTCTATCAAAGTGGACAGTCTTGTAGAGCACATTTCATGTATATTGTATAGGTGATGCTAACTGTCCTCTGGACGTAAACAGAACTTGTTCAATTTTAATTTCAAGATCTGTCTCATTTTAATAAATGTACATAAAATGTATTTAAAGAGGGTGTACAATATTTATGTATAGGTCTAGCAAAAAGCTAGTCTCAACTACAACTCTGCTCTAAAAATTCACGATTTCTGTAAGAATTGCAACCATAATGTTGAAGGTGGTACTGGACTGCAAATTATGTTGGACTACACCCATTCCTGTTGATTTTCTAAAGACTTCTCTGGGAGGGGAACAGATATTACACACATAATTCACAGTAAGAGTCCTACAGAGGTAGCTCCAATATTCTTAGTGCACTTCAGATACCATGAGCTCCTGAGAGATTTTTGGCAAGAGAGATTTCAGGGCAAGATGAGCAGCATATAATTCTTTGGGGTTCTCTGCAGCAAAACTACAAGACTAAACCCAGCATCTGTCAGAGAAGGCAGGGGAAAGAGGGAGGAATGGCTGATGAGTATGTCTACAGGAATAGCTTCCACTAATCTCCTTTTGAGAATGCAAGGTGTTATTTACTTTTCAGGGAAAGAAATCATAAGTACCACTAACTTGTCTTCTTTTCCTGGTGAGCTTAGTCTTCCTGTTGAGTAGGAATGTGCTGAGGTAAAGCATGAGAGAATATAAGAGAACCACAGTTGAGTCAAATAGACCCTATTCTGCAGTATCCAGCATTTCCAAGATATCTGTGCTCACTTCGACACCACCATAGTCCTAATTTTAATAGTGTGTATAGGTTAGTCTGGGGTGACAAAATCAGATTGCTGACAAAAAGATGATGCTTAAAAGGCCAAAGCTGCTGTGGTACAGAAGCTTTACTGAAAAGCCACCTTTATTTTGTATTTATAAGCATACCAGTGTTTATATAAACCTATTAATTGTGCTTATGCTATATAAACCATAGTAATATAATTTTTAGTGTCAATTTTTTAAGGTCTAAGGCTTGAAATCTGGGCATTGCAATCCATACCAATGTAATTCATTGTAAGTGCTGAATTAGTTGAAGCACAGTTAGCCTCTGCATGCAGATTACCCACAGTTTACACAGTACCATGAACAATGAGTTTTATTAGACCTTAACCTATATAGTGTATAGATTTTGAAGTATAATCTCTGCAATTATGTTTCTCTCCACTAAGCATTTGTGATCAATATCTCTATCATGGACCCAAACAGTCCATGCCAATAGTTGGATGTTTAAAAGCTGTTTTCGTGCTTCTGCAAGTAGAATAAGGGACATCTTCATAAAAAAAAAAAGAGATTTCAAACTCTTTAAATTCAAGAAATTATGATCTGAATCCAAACTTTGCAACTCAGCACTTTACTGAGGCAAGTAAAATGTCCACACGTAAGTTTCAATTGTGTATAATAACCATTCAAACATGACAGGCTGGTAAAATCAGGACAATACTTGGGGGTATACTAATTCTAATACTTGGGGCTATATTAATACTAGCATACTAATAATGTAGATGCTACCTCTACCAGAGGGAACAAAAAAAAAAGAAAAAAGAGCAACTGGGTGATGGGTGACTGGAAACAAATTTTGGAGGCTTTTATTCTAACAAAATGTTGGCCCAGAAACAGCCTACCATCCCTGGCCACAGCTCAGGTGTTTGCTTTGGAGCTCTGACAACAGGCAGAGTTGGTGACTACTACTGTTTCTCTGTAGTAGAATGTACTGATGGGAAACAGGGGACCTGACAGTGGGGCTGCAGCAGCGCTGGCAAATCTGGATGTGCAGCAGGAATGGTACAGAAGTTGTATACCTTAGCCACAGAAAAGCCCAGTCAGAGGGCACAGAGGAGGCTGATTTGCTGATTTCATAATTAAGCAGATCAGGAAAGGAGACATGGAGAGTGAAGAAGGTGAGGAAAATCCCAGTAAAGGCCAGCAATTCCACAGGTAGGTTGACAGGAAAACCTTTAACTAGCCCTTTTTCCTGGAGAAGCTGCACAGAAAATGATACATAAAACGTCAGAGGCAAAGAGTGCAAATGAACGGTACCATGATGTAGAAAGAAAACTCAGGCAACTAAAGAATTGAAACACACATCTCATGAACCACTGCCTGTATGTGGGTCAAAGCTGTGTTAAAGTGCATGTCTGCTTTATTGCAGTAGTGTTCACAATAGTCTTGCAGGGTTTCAGATCATCTGCTCAATAGGAATTAAATATACCTTTAAGACCTTTAAAACTTTTAAAATGTTTTCTTGGAAAACCTACAGATATATACCTAAAGAGGTGAGGCAGGGTGAAGAGTTAGTGTATAGAAGATATTTTTATTTTGTATATAGATTTGCTTTTGCTACCGGTATGAGAGAATATAAAAAGGTGTCTGAAGCAAAACTCCCATTAAATTCTAATGGGAACTGAACATTCAAATCACTGCCTAGATTTGAAAACACCAGTCAGAAAGTCTCAACTTCACACATTCTGTCACAGTACCCCACCACATTAAATTGCTGTGAATAAAACACAACAGTTTCTTAATTGATACTTTTTGTTTGTTTGTTGCTGTTGTTGTTGTTTTTCTCTCTTTTCTTCTTTGGAAAAGGTTAGAAAAAGTTTAAAAAAAAAAGAAATAAAAGACAAGATGGCAGTGTTTCTCTTTCATGTTGGGTCAATTAATTCATTTTTTAAACCCCAAACCCCTTCCATTCCATACCATTTCATTTTCATTCATTCAGAAAAAATATTCATTTTTATCAGAAAAATTAACTCTTTGCCAAAAGTAAAATGTTCCATCAGCTCTGCCCAGTAACTAGCCTAGCTTTAATCTGGACTGTATTTCCCACCTGCCTAATACAAATATAAAAGTAAAATGAGAAGATAGAGAATTGCAAAAGGATATAGAATGTTGAGTGAGTTTCGATCACATGACAAGTAGCCAAGGTCTTATAGAATTTTAGGATATCTCCAAAAATATTCTGCTAACTCTCACACTGCCAGTTTGGTGGTTGTTTTGTTTTGGTTTTTTTATTGTTTGTTTGGGTTTGGGGTTTTTGTGTGCATGGTTTTGTTTGTCTTTTTGTTGTTGGTTAGTTGGTTTAATTTGTTTGTTTTTAAATGAACATTTTCTGATTGATCTATCAGAACATTGCTTTCAACATTTTGTAAGATTACTAAGGAACTACAATTAATGATTGCTTGTTAATTAAACTGCATACTATGCTGTGAACACAGAAAACAATGGTTATCCTAGAGGGGGATACAAAATAATCATGAAAGCTAAACAACAGAAAAACTCTCTAAATTCAAAATGCTGAAAAGGGAAGCTCTGCTTATCAGCAATGATACACTGTCTTACCAGGTGTAAAGATGAAAAAAAGTTATGTATTTGGAATGCAAATAGAAATGACACACTCATAGTGTAAATGATCTTTAGACCCCTTTATTTTTATGTGGAATGTGTGATTATTCTGCGTAACATAATTTACCAATCACAAGCTTTCAGCTTTCTACAAATCTAGTATCATTCAAAATCTACTGTGAAATATAGACTCAACTTCTGACATTTAATGCACCCATTGTGTACGTCAAAGAGGAAACTAGACTCATCCTTGTGGGGTCAAAGCTAAACTCTGCAGATTGTTCTCCATATGTTTTACTAGAAACACTGTACAACTTTTTTACATCCTATTTAATTTCTATAGATGATATATGTTATGTATCTTTTATATTTTTCTTTCTGCCTGGTGATCTTTTCTGATACTTAACAATCAAACCACTAATTTCTCATGTTACAGATAAGACAATGAAAAGGCAAGTAGGAGCTTCTTGTGAAAGAGTGGCCTTTCTCAGTTATAAAGGCTGCAGAGGTGTTAAAGTTTGATATACTTCTGAGAAAATTGAAAATATAGGGCTAGAGCAAATGTATTAGAAGTATCTGTAAAATAGAGATCCAGACATTTATTTTCATTTGTTGACAGAACAGAAGGTCATATTTATACTATTCAGAAAGACAGAAAATATGTTTGGAGAGACATTTAACAGGTATTCTGAGATAAAAAATAACTGAATAGGCCTGAAAAGCAAACTAGGTGTATTATTGCCTCCTAGCAGAAACCAGGAAAAAGAAAAAACACTTCCCTGACAAACTGAAATATGCTGTAAGAAATTAGAATTCCCACCCCAACAGCTATCTATAACACTCCTTTCTAGGAATAAATTATCCCTCTGTGATTGAATTATCAATGTATGACAAGCCTGAAGTAAGTGGAACAAGGACCAGACACCCTTTGCCATCAAAGAGCATGCATCAGAAAAACTATGCAATGGCTCATGTTTATTTGCTCAAAAATAATAGAGCAGGTTGTTTGGATGATATAAATTTTAACAGAAGTGTATAGTTTTAAGCATAGCCATGGTCTCTGCATTATCAACTAAACATTGTCAGCACTAACTTTTAACTGACATCTGCAGGATAAGTAACTCCATGTGTACTGTGGTCATTCATAATGTAAAAAATTTCACTTTTCAGTAAGGCATGTGGCTCTTTTACAGAATAGGATGCAACATGAAGTCAAAAAAGGTAGAAGAAGAAAGAAAAAGATGAATGAAAACTTCATCTGACAGCATTAATTCAGTCACAGACAAATTAAAGAGAAATATTTTGAAATGTTAAGAGAAGCTGATTTTGATTTAATTCAGTATTTTTCCAATACATAATGAAAGGAAACCAGGTTGATGCAAATCAGAGTGATTGCCATGGTACTACTGGTATACAATACCTTATCACTGCCAGGAATCCAGAAGCATATCAAATTATTACTTTTTGTATTTCTTGGAGGATAACTGCATTGTAGTTGCCTGTGACAGTATTTCTCTTTAGCAGGACAGACTTCTGTTGCCTTTTTCATGTTGCTTGGAACACGAACAAATTAATTAGAGACTTGAAATCTCCGTGGTGAGCAAATCACAGGTACATAGTAGTGTGTGGAAATAGTATAATTTCTTCTGTATGCTTTTGTTTCTTCTACCACTGTGAGGTCTGGACTAGAGCTATGGAAGCAACTTCATTCTGCCAAGTGAGCCAGATTATTTTGTGTGTATGAGAGCAGTGAGAATGCCTATTTTCTCTGTGGGGCATGATTTCTCTCTGTCCTGATTCTACAATATTCAGCCTTTGACTCCAAACAGTTTTGTGTGTGTTCATGGCTAGGCTTTGCAAACAAAGATTTGGGAAGGGCTCTACCCATGCTTGCTACAAGCACGCTGGTGGCTAAAAAGGCCAATGTGAGATAGGCAAGTCTGATCGCAAAAGGCACAGCGGAAAATCTCCAAGGGTGGTATTAGGGAGAAACAGTTCTTCCTGTGGTGCCTTTTTTCCTCAAGACTGATTCTGCATGTGTTCTCAAAGGAAGCAGCAACGTTATGGATGGTGTGTCTCCATTTCTCCCGATTGGAGGCCAAAGTGGACCATTAATGGTGGTCAATATGGCCAAGGCTGAGGTGTTGTTTCAGAGAGTCCTTGTATCTCCTCTTTGGGGCTCCTCTCTTGCGGCAGCTGGTGGCAAGTTCACCATAGAGCACAATCTTAGGGAGGTGGTGATCCTTCATCCTGAAGATGTGCCCTGTGCAGCACACCTGCATTGTCAGCAGCATGGCCTCGATGCTGGTGGTCTTTGCCTGTTCAAGGACAGACACATTAGTCACATAATCAGACCAGTGGATGTTTGGGATTGTGCAGAGGCAGTGTTCAAGGAGTCGCAGGTGGTGGCGATAGATGACCCATGATCCAGACCCATATAGAAGAGTAGACAGTGCAATGGCTCTGTAGAAACTAACTTTTGTACTTTTCTTCAGGTGTTTATTGTGCCAGACTCCTTTACGGAATTTTCCAAAAGCTCTGTATGCCTTTGCTAACCTGTTGTCTATCTCTTTGTCCATCTTATTGTCTGAGTAAATATTTCCCAGATAGCTGAACTGTTGGACTGACTTAAGCTCTAATTTGCCTATGGTGATGTGGGGATAATGGAAGACTTCCTGAGGTGCAGATTGATAGAGAATTTCTGTCTTCTTCCAGCTGACTTCCAGACCCAAAAGCTCAGCAGCCTCTACAAAACAGGATGATTTGTGTGCATTACCGTCATGTGAATGTACAAATACACCACATTGTAATAATAATGAAATTATGAGCCAACAAAATGAAGTGTTGTAGACTTTTGGGCTGAAGACACCTTTGGTCTGGGAAGGATGTAGCTGTGAGCATGGGAAAGTGGAGAAAAACAAGTCTATGGCCTTGCAGTGGCATGGGAAAGTAGAAGAAAGAAGGAAAACAACTGAGAAAGACAAGATCTGTTGAGTCTTACCAGTGTGAGGAGAGATGTGAACTACCTAGCAGAAGATGGTCTAAGACTCGTGTACAGAAATGCTTGGCTAATAGAGTGTGACGTGTATGCATGGACAGATAAGAACAAGTATAAAAGAGAAGCCTTCTGTTAATAAAATGTTTGTTGTTGATGGTTCTGACTGTTGACCTCAGTGTGTGTCTGTGTATGTGTGTGTGTGTCTGTGTATGTGTGTGTGTGTGTCTGCTTGACACTGCCGCAATAAAGGACCTTTTTATTTTAATTTTCAAATTCACTGCTTGGAGTGAATCTTAAAAGTTGACAAGTGTATATTTTTTATAGTCAAAAGATGAGGTCAAAAAGAGAACATTGAACAGAAACAATAATTTCAATACCATTTTGCTACAATTGCATTGAGATACCAAGGTATCCTTCTACCTGAAAAAGAGAAATTACTTAGATTAAAAAAAAATACAATTCAAAACAGTGTTTCTTTCTAAATAGCTGCTCATCTGGATAGAGTGTTTGCTGGTATGTGTACATGCACACAGTCTTGCTAATTTCTTTCAATTGTTTTCCTTAGTAATACTGAGATAAAGCAACGTAATAGCATTTCCTTCTGTGTTTTGTGTCAGTCACAAAAACAGATATGTGAAGATTACATTTTGTGATGCTTTAGGGTTTTCATGAATTTGTGGATTTTTATACTTCTATGTAGTTTCTTGCATTTAGAGTAGCTAACAAACTCTAACCCAGTGCTAGCTGTCTTAAGGGTCAGATAATAGCTGGAACACCATGCCTGGGAAACATGCACCAGAGCTAAGACAATTAGATACCACGTTAGTCAAAACAAGAAAGCAAAGCCCAGCAACCTTGGAGAAGCTCCAATAAGGGCAAGTGGCGTGAAGGTGATGATAAAGGATAAAGTAAGGGTCTTTAAGACCTCCAACTCAATTCTAGGAGAGGCGTGCCATGGGACAGTCACAAGGGTAGTTCTGGGTATGAACATTTCTTAGACTGGATGCAACATTTAGATATGATAATTGAGTGGTGTTATAAAATTAGTATGCTGCCATGTAGACAGAGAGCTTTCCCAGCTTCTATACCTTGTTGACATTTCTCTCTCTCTCTCACACAGACACACTCTGCTGCCCAGCCT
>VWZF01004091.1:0-27359 GCA_013396755.1 Sclerurus mexicanus | reverse complement strand
GCCCCCGGGGCCGCGGCACCGCCCGCACCCCGCCCCGGCGCTGTCGGCCTGGGTGCGGTCCGCCCGCGGCCGTGGGGCAGCCCAGTTCCCCCCCGATAGAGCCCGGCAATGGGGTTTCCCTCGTGGGCTGGGCCGAGCCGTCCCGGATCCGGCGGGATGGAGAAGGAGCAGGGCGTCGGGGTGCCGCTCAGCCCTGGCCGCTGCCGTGCAGCCTGCCTGCCAACCGAGGGAGGCTCCGAACGGAGGTATAGAGCTGAAACTCTGGCCACGGGTTTTAATGGCAGAGATGCACACTTGGGCACCGCTGTCCTCTCTTCGCCCAGGCACTCTCTTTCACTGCTTTTCCTCAGGAAAAATTGCCCAACATTAAACGCACTAGGACACCTAATAATCCTGCTCGTGGCAGGCTTGCTTTTTGTCTAGTCAGGCAGAGTACAATAGCTTTGAGTTTTGTACTTGCAAGTGATGCCACCCTGACCCATGGCTGAGAGATACAAATGTCAGCTTGTGTGCACTACAGCACTGTGGGAAGATGCATCCTGTTTGCCTATAAATCCCCTTCCAATGGCCATTTTGTGCCATGTATTGAATGCCTTCTGTTGAGGGCCAGTCTGTCCCCACATGTTGTGGTAGCAGCCTGAGCGCTGCAGCTGCAGGTCGTGGTCAGAACCATATTGACAGTTGTGCTGAGGGGCATATATGACAAATACTCTGCTCCCAAATCCTGTTTTTTCACTTGCCAAGTAGGCTGGTTATTGACTGGATAATAAGAAGTTCATCGAGAACAAAGGGTGTGATTCAGAAGATAACTGGTGATGTGCAGCTGTCTTAGATTGAGCGGTCGTAGGCCTACAGCTCTCTCAGAGAGGTCTGTACCTGCTCATTAGCATTTGTAGGACCTTGCCAGCCAGAAAAGTGGAATGTCGTAGAGTTAGCAAATCACTGAGTTCATAAATTGATGGTATTATTTTTTAATTTGACAGTGCCTAGTCAAGCCATTTTTAGATTTACCCTAAGGCAATAAAGAGTTATCTGTATTGATAAAGACACTTAATCTTAAAATTATGCTGTGTTTTAAATTAGGGATAAGCTTTTCCATTAAAATATATGAGCTTTGCATGAGTAGTATTGAACATTATTATATTGTTAGTTTCTTTTTTTCCCAACTCCAAGCCTAGAAGGTAAGATTGAATATATGCATATGCATTGTGTAATCCAGCAGTATGGATCTTACAATTACTGTTATGTGTACATACACAGGAAATTATTAATGTTGCTCAAAGGATGTCCTCTGAGACAGTATTTGTTTATTGTTGTTAAGCATCACCAAAGAAGTTGCTCTCTTGCCAAAAAGAACTAAGAATTGGTAGTCCTCCGAGTACTGCACACTTCGTTAATCACATCATACCAAACACTAACCCCACTCAAGAACTGCAGAACTAACAGAGAAAACCCAGTTATCTCACTGACATTACCGTGTCAGATCAGAGCCCTGCAGCTTCCTGTTGCCAAAATTAGTCTTCATCAAAGCTGCCCTCTTCAGATGAGGTAAGAGCAACTTCCTGTTAGAATTGATTTGAGATAACTGCACTTTTGTATTAGAGCTTTTGTTTTCCACTTGATTTTATCTTTGAGGCAAGGGTACAGTTAGCTGGCTATGGCAACTTTAAGGCTAGTAAGTTGCACAGATTTATAACTATCTATTTTTAGAAAAAAAAATATTCAGGCTTTGTTGTTCCACATTTAAGGCCAACTCATCTGTAAAAATCAAAATAATCTAATAAGGAGGCTGTTTATTTGATTGTATGAATAATACTCATAATCTGAGACCCACTTCTTCCAGTCTTTAGCTTGCCCAGCCTGCAATGGTTGTCCTAGCAGGTCTTTCACTCTGTCTCTGTCCTGTCCATAGCCTGTACCAAGAAGCCTCTGGAGATAGCTTGGGTCCTTGCCTGATCTGAAGATGCCTTGGAAGACGAAAAGGTTACCTTAAGACTTATTTCTAAAAAAACAGGAATTTTTAAAGATGTGCAGGATCTGTGGTTTGGCCTGAAGGAAAATGTGACATACAGCATCACAATGAGGGCTGAAAGTACAAGTGAAACTGTTCAAACTTGAGCAAACTCAGTAAAGTGCACAGCTGAAGAACTGTCTGTGAGCTATTAAGGTAAATGTTCTTCTCAGTTTCCTCTAATCCGTCTTCTGAAATAACATCCTTGTAGCTCTTTTCCTGTCTCATAATAACTTTTTTCCTCTTTTACCTATGAGTTTTCAACCTTGCCAGAGACATGATAGCTCTCCAGATGTTCAAAGAAGCAAAGGAAAGACAAATCGTTTTTTATTTGCTAAAAGCCAGATCTTCATGGAGCAGTTAAAACCTTGGGAAGCAGAGAGCCACAGCCACTGCCAGTGAATGGTGAAGCAGACAGGCAAAGACAACACTAGGAAAAAAAGAAAGGAGATGGGTGGTACTGGCAAGCTATTCTTTGATGGACACGCATTCTGTTAGTGTTACAAAATTTGTACGAGTACAACAATAACTGGAAATTATGTTGCTTTTTTTGCTTTTATCTATTAATCAGACTTTGGCAAGACTCTGCAATGACTATGTTTCAGGTGCAATGTTTCTGAGGCTAAGGACACACATCTAAGGAGTGTAGTTGGGTGTGTTGATGTTGTGGCTTCATCTAACATTGGAAGAGTATCTGCCGTAAGCATATCTCATGGTTTTTACTCAACTGGAAATCCAACTGAAGGGCAGGGTTTCAGCTCTGGTTTCTGTCACGGAATCTACTGAAGCCTGGACTCTGATCTTTATGTTTCTTCTTGCTGTGAGGATATACAATTTTAAGTATTTTTAAATAAATGTCAAACATGTGACACCTTATTTTCTCTCTGTGTTTTCATCTTGCGTTGTGAGAAGGGGCTAGTCCCACCAACAAAGCTCCTGTAAATAAGCATAATATTTCAGCAGCAAGCTGGAGTTTTAGGGCCACAAACAAACTGATATGGTATATAGTCAGTCAATATAATCATGATTTTTCTTAAAGGCTTAAATATAAAGACCATGTTAAAAGTATAGTTAAGCCCTAATTGATTTTTGGTCAAAAATCTAAAAACTACATCATCTCCTGCTGTAGAGATTTCTTCTACTAGAACTATCAGCTGCGTATTGTTTCCTTTTCAGATTCTCCCCACATAGCTTTGTACTTTCTCTTGTTGATTTTTATCTTTTGGTAACTATCCAAATGCCTTACTATGTCCAAAGCCTATTCCTTTTTTCTTTTTTTTATAGTGTTTCATAGAAAGAAGTGTGATTTTATAGATAATTTTTCTACATACTGATCTGCATTTGATGAGACATTAGGTGAAAAGTTGTTTATAAAGTAGGTGTATATTAAATGATATGGATGCTATCAAGAATTAGTTCCGTAAGAGAAAATGCAGCTTATTGGTTAATGAAATAACTCACATCTCTTATAAGATTTTTTTTAGCATTATTGGGTTTTATAAGAAACAGAGGAATATTTTACTTCTTGCACAATCTCTTACAAAGGAATAAAGCCTTCAGCAACAACCTTTAATATGTTTATTTTCCTTAATTCCTGTTTCATTAGACTATAGTATCTTCACTGAATTTTACTAGGTTGAGTTTTTTGTTGTCTAGAGAGCCATTTATAACAATTTTTCTTCACAACAGTATGAGCTAGAAATATATAGTCTTGTATAAATGCTGAAAGCAGTCTGGTTATAGCAGTAAATGGTATAGACCTCTACATAGACTTATTAATTATACTGAAAAATGCCCTTTTTTTTCTTTCTTTCTTTTTTTTGTATTTTTAAGATAAAGCCTTGTAAGTCATACTGTGGTGTAAATTTTTCCAAGAAAAGTAAAGTAGGTCTTGTGCAGATAGAAGCTCTTGATTCCTTTAGTAATATTTCAATTTTATGCTAACTGTATAAACTTGTCTTTGTAATTTAGCTGCTGAGATTCAGGTTTCATGGTTCACTACGTATCTTTTGAAACCTGTTTCTCCTGTCTCTGTATTTCACCATGAAACTTTGTTTTGAATATTTTAAGTCACTTTTATTTTATTGTAAATATTTGACTTACAGAAAAGAACATCTGGAATACCTTTCCTCTGGTTTTGGCAAAGTGACCTTTTTAGTAAGGTTTAGAAATGTTTGTTCCTTTTGAAAAACCTGCGATGTCCAATTTTTTGTCTTTCTTTTTATTCTAAGAACAAAATAATTTTAAGATGATAACTTAATGCTAGTCTTGTATGTTATTTTCCCTGATGTGAAATTTTACTTGCCTCTGCTCTTCAGAGAGAAAAAAAACCCAAAAAACAACTGACTAAAACAGTTCTTAAACAGGTAAGTTTCAGATTCAGTTTATACTGTTTGATTGAGCTGCATCCTTATAAATCTAAATGAATGACATATTTTATAGGTGTTTTATTCTATAAGAGAAGTACATATGAGTAGGTTTTAGTTGTTCAGATTCTGTTGTCATTTGCCATATTATTTAAATATATGCTATTAAATGCTTTTGTTCCTATATGTATTTTCTCCTCAAAGGAAAAAATAGCTCACTTTCATAAAGTGTTACATTCACAAGAAGTAAAACAAAGTTGGAATGCCTTCATATTCAGCAACAATGTGAAGTTTGTGGTATTCCCAATACTGACATTGTCAGATTGAAAATCTTCTTTTCAAGATCAAGTCTGCATGTATCATTGTTTCAGAATCAAGTTTGCTCAAACATCTTTCCTGTAAGAATAGAAGGAAGCAGTCATACATGCCACTGTATGTGTTCCCCTTCTTTCCTTGCCTTGGGAATGCAGCACTGTGTAACTACAGCTTGCTAGGGCTTTTTTTCCTTACTTTCCTGCATGCTCTCTGATTCATTCAGCTGAAGTCTCCTGCAGTGTGGGCCAAAATGCCACCTGTACCAGGGACATGTGCTGGACCAGTTGCTCCTGAAGGGTTGTTACTGAACTGCAAGAACTCTAAGACGACCAGGATTTAGGAATTTCAGTAGTCATCCAAAGAGATAACCCCAGCTTGTGTGCTGTGATCATGGCTTGGGTTAGAAACAACTGATTTAGAACAGGGAAGAAAGCTAAGGTTTGATGAAAGATAATTAGTCTTCTAAGGTTTACTGTCTTCTGTATCTCCACCTCTGTTATGTAGCATGGGTTAGGTGACTGCTCAGTTTCATAAACGCGGTGAGGGTGTAGCTGGATTCTTGAAAGAGGCCAGCAGCTCTGACAAACACAGCAAGAATTTAGCAGCCAGTTGTGAAGGCGTTTTGTTCATAATGATTTTTGTATATGCATGCAAGATGCATCACATCAGGGCAAAATCTTTTGAGCTCCACCAATAAAACAAAAACATCTCTGTATTTCTTGCTTAGATCTCCTTATAAGAATCCTTCATTAAGATGCTGTGGCAAATGCTGCTGGCGACTTCAGCCATCTACAGCTTGACAGGCATAAACTATTTTAGTCTTGTGTTGCAGCTGCTCCAGTATGTTACTGTTGTTGTCCGTAGCATTAAAGGGGCCTACAGGAAAGATGGGGAGGAACTCTTTATCAGGGATTGTAATGAGAGGAAAAGAGGTAATCTAGAGGAATCTGATCTAGTAGAAGGTGTCTCTGCCCATGGCAAGAGGTTGGAACTGGATGGCCCTTAAGATCCCTTTCAACCTAAACCGTTCTCTGATTAAAGCTTTTAAATTTATGCTTCAAGCTCAAATGAGTGCCCAAGACAGTGGCACCTGTCTTTTCATAGCCTTGCTGTGGACTGAGTGACTGAAAGGAGCTCAAGTCACTAAGTCATGCATGTGTATGGAAAGACATTCAGTTTGGTGCCTGTGTACTAAGACAGGTAGACACTGTGTATTCTAGAAAAGACATAGCTGCATAAATAAGTGCAAAATCATGGCAGTGAAAAACTTGCAATGCTTTAAATGTGGGAATACCCAGAATCAATCTTCTTCCACACACAGGAGAGCTAAACACATTGCTAGTCATGCATGATCTGAGGAACAAATTAATCCAAATAGTCAAATGCCCTCTTAATGGGTGGGTGCTTGCAAAGGTGGGTAGAAAACTATTATTTTTATTTCCCTTTGAAAACTTTAAAATTCTTCTTTAAGGAATCACTTTCAGGAGTGAATTTCCAGCTTTAGGATCTCTCTTGTGGTGTATCTCATAATCCTTTTAGGAGCAGATGACAGTCTGTGTCTTTGTGCTCAATGAGGCTGATTAGCCACCTCATGAGGTTCCCTCCTCAGCCTATAGAGCTGTTCTTGGATCTTGACTCAGAAATACATGGCTGTCCTTCTGCATTCTGTTGATGAAAAAAGCTGATTTCCTGAGTTTGGTTCCCAAAAGATGACTGTTAGTATCCTTCCTCTTGCAGTCATCTCTACAGCAGTGGTGGAAAGAAGAATGTAATGATAGGGAAACCTAGATATTTGCTTGGGTGGAAAGGCAGAAAGTTGAGGAGTTGTTGATGTTGTGGTCCAGCTGAGAAGAAATCAAAAGCAGTTTAAATCATTCCATGTTTCATTTTGCATTGAGTGATAGTGTATTTCACAAATGAATCAGTTGATTCATCTTTGGAATTTTTTTTTTTTTTTTAAACTGGTGATTTAAAGTCATTTGAGGGTCAGCATACTGTAGGTCATTTTTTATCATACTGCAGAGGGAAATAGTATTTTCCTCCAACTTTGCAGGAAAAAAAGAAGCATATAAAACAGAAGGCCACTTAGTAAGACTAAATAATTCAAGTTCTCTTTTTTTTATTTCCTTAAGGGACATCTTATAGATAAAAATGTACATATTTTTGTGTGGATTTATTGTTAATGCTGGGATGTGGGGAGGCAGTTTTATACTGTAATCCTGAGCAAGAACATTCACGACTGTATTTTTCTAATATTTTTCTCTTATTATCTAAGAGAAAAAAAAAAAGTGCAATTTGCTAAAGTAAAATTATAATGCTCTTGATTGTCCAAGTTTTTTACTGCCTTGCAAAAGTAAGGATTAGAAAAAGGAAGATAAATACAAGGCAAAATGGTATGCATGTGAAATACAAACCACATAGCTGGAAAATCCCTTTTTCCTGTCTGTGTAGTTTAGGAAAAGTTGTTAAGTCAAACAATACAGCATTTTCCATTTGGACACATAAAATTTGAGTTAATAAAACAAGCTAGCATAACTGTTCCTGCCTTGGGAACACTAGCTGTGAATAACTTCTCCATAGGATTTAAGAAATGTGGAAAGCAAACGTCACTTGAGAAAAATAGCTCATCCATTTGTCATTCCCACATACATTTTTCTGACTCATTTATTTTTACACTGCTGTTTTCCTAAGTGCCCAGAGTGCTATCAGAAAGCTCGAACAAATGACAGCAAATCCTCATGCCTTTTTATGTCAGGGCATGGAGAGAGGATTTGCAGTGGGGTCTTACTGGTCCTGATAGAGCCAGATTTTCACATATGGGGCTTGTTATTGCCATTTTCAAAAATCTCAAAGTTATTACTGTTGGCCTTTCTTATCATTGCTTCACCTTCTTTTCCCCATATACTGTTCCATTTTGTTGCCTTGTCTTCTACTTCTGCATCAGGGTAATTGGAAAAATCATTTAAATTTGCCCTTTCTGCCTGCTGAGAGCACTAAACAGAAGCCAGCAAAGGAATTCACCATTGCCTTAGTTTCAAGCACCCTCAGCTATGTTGAGGAAACCATGTTGAGATTAAGACTTACTGGAGAGTGTTCCCCTGTGGCCTTTTAATGTAAAATCAGAAGCTTTATGCTTGCCAAGATTTAAAAGAAGCTAAAACTACATAGTGATATCAGATGTGAAGGAGGGATCAAAGCAAAAATGTGTATTAATGAGGTCTTGCATTGCTACTGATTGTGTTGCACCTCATTTCTTGTGAAAAACCAGGGCAAACCCTAATGCCTAGAATGGTTTGTTATGCTTCAGTTTACATTCTTTGGAGTGCAGTGACAGACCTCAGTACTTTAAAACCAGCTAAGAACTAGAACATATCAGCTGATCATATCATATATCTCAGATGGGCAATAAAGCTTATGGATCAGCCCAGGGTATTTCTTTCATAATTATATACAATAGATGGTCCCCAGTTCTAGTTGACATCTGCTGATATATATGCCAGAGAGGATCTTTTTAATGGTACAAAACACTATAGAAGTCTAGTAACACTTTCTTCCTGATCACTAGTAAGAACTAATGGTGTGTATACCTCTGTGTTTTGTATGACAAATATACATTTGCCATCTCAGTCCCTTCCCTCCAGATATATCCTGCTAGCATACATTCCTATAGGACACTGCCATTTAATGGGACACTGGGGACAGCTGTGGCCTGTGGTTTTGATGAACATTATGAAAAGTAGATAAAGGTGTGCTTAGCCTCTCTCTGTGAATATCCTGCGAGAGAATGTGATTATGTGGAATGAGCTGTCCTTTTATAATTAAAGTAGCCAATTCCTACAGACCTCTGTTGCTTTTATATTAGAGTACAGAATGTATAAAATTATTTTTGGTTTGTGTAAAACAAAGATAGTGATTGTTTAGTGATGAAAATACAGAGCTTAGAAACTTAGATTTCTGTTTCTCTTCCTGGTCTGTGGTCTTGAAACACCAGCCTCTCTTCCCCTAGTTGCTTTCCATAGTTCTACAATTGGACAGACACCTTTGAAACTTCCAAAATTTAGCTCTGATTATTTTAACAAGCAAAAATGTTCCTGGTGCAGTCCTTGGCTACAGCCAATGCAGTTAAGTGGATGACTTGAGCGAAGCAAATGTGGCATAAACATAATTTCTGTCTTCCTGGATACAGAACCAGGAAGGCTACATTTCAGCCTTCCCAGTTGAAATTAGCCCAGCTGAAAAGCTGACCAAAGCTTTACTGCAACTTCTTTGCAGAGGTTGTGACAGCAGGAGGAGGCAGCACTGTGAGTCTCAGCTGTTCTACATTCTGGTGTTGGGGGGATCTGGCATCACCAAACTGACACCACCAGAAATAAAACCAAATATTTACGTGTTGTTTCTCTGATGTAAGCAACAACAAGAACCCATTGATTTTCAGAGGCTTAACTTGGTACAAAAGTGTCCTCCATGCTCTGCTAGCCACTCTCTACAATAGCTTTCTAGCTCACTTTCTCTTCTGAAGACAAGACCAAGAAGAGGCAGGTAGAAAAATCTCTTTCTTATTGTATTATGCACAGCTGAAAATGTTTTGAAACACCTCCAGATTCACAATATTTTTCTCTGCTGCAGTTACTTTACTCACCAGCCTTAGTGTTCACATCCTAAAGATGGCTAATGAGAATGAAAATCAAGCTTTGCTTATCTATTTGTCCCATGGTAATGAATATCCTGCTTCAGAAGTAATGCTAGGCAGGAGACGATGCATGAGGAGGGTGAAGCAATGGACAAACATGTATCTGACCTGACAAGTTCTGTTCTCACTCAGTGCTTTTGCAGTGAACTTTTTAAACTCGACACAATGGGATTTAAGGAAAACATCAGCTCAGCACACCAGTTTTGGCAACAGCTGAATGTCAAGTTTATGCTGTTCTTGCACATGCCACTTTGCCTTTATTTACAAATAATAATTTCTATAACTTCTATATTTTTTCTACAACTCTTGAGGATTCCTGAGTTTTCAAGTGTGTTTAATTATCAGTGTAATTCACAATATTCTATAAATTGTCTTCTTCTCTGCTATCAGCATTTCTTCAGTGAGGCATTTACATAATGATATAAAGGATTTTGCCAGTCTAAAAGGTGAGATTGATAAACACAACTAATTTGATATATATGTATAAAATCTAATACTGCTTATGTTTACTTAAGTTTACACCATTTAAGCTTACATCCTTTTTCAAGTGTTCTAGTTTATCATTTGGGAAGGCAAAAATCAACACTTGATCCCTTGATCAAAATCTCAGCCATCTGACTTGCAGACTCTTCATTAATTCAACAACATTAATTTTGTGTGGAGCTATTTTAGAGCTCAGAAACATTCCTTAGTAGAGAATGGATGAGTGGAAGCAAGTAATTAACTATACATCCTCAGAACCATGTTCCTTCGGAAACTTAAGCAGGACTTGATTTTTTTTTGCACTGAGAGGCGGATGCATTTTTATGCGGCTATGTGTGCCTTACTGATTGTGAATTTGAGTCTGTTTTCAAGAAAAAAGAATCATTCATTTACATTGCCATCCTCAAACACTGGGGAGTGTCTCAGAAATGCCTGCTCTTGCTGGAAAAGTCAGGAGGAATAGCAGTGAAATGAAATCTGATCCCCGCCAAACTGTGTCGGATAAGTTGGCATTCCTTTTCCATAGAATGGTGTTTTCTGGTGGCAAAAAACCCACCATAACATTTCCCAATAACAATCACTGTATTGGTGATCCAACAAGCAAACAGTGATGCTAGATTTACTTACTTTCTTTGTCATACAAATTTGTCATACAAATGCCTACCCTGTGTGTTAAAAACCAAGCAGCCAAAGGCCTGCCCAGTTATTTCCATTTCTTTGCAAAGACTGAGAAAAGAGGAACAGGAGTTACAACAGGAACAGTAAATGAGCAATAGGGGCTGTAGTTCTTATTAAGGGATTTCGTGCTTGAAATTTTTACTTAATTTCAGCTGTAGCAATACGTGGTACAGGAAAACTGTCTCTTGGGTAGGGCACGCGCACTCTGCCAAAGAGAACTTACACACAAATTGAAACTTTATACAAAGCACATTCTCCACCCTCAGATAAAGGAAACTGTCAGCAAAGTGCACAGAACAAAGATGCCTATGACTCATGGAACAGATTAATGAGGTTTTACTAGCATGCCTAGTTTGAATTGAATATAAAGGATAAAAGATGTCTCAGGCCATCCCTGGTGAATTAAGCAAATGCTGGATTCAGCTGTGATTATGCTTGCCGTTCTTATTTGGAAGCTTATTTCTGTTGGAATTTGTCATATCTGTTGTTTTTCTTCATAAAATCTTTTTCAGTGTAGCCAGTAACTGTGGGTCAAAAAAAAGGCATGCACACATACAAAAGCTGTGGGTTGTATTTTAATAGGGATCCCTACTGCTTATCATTGCTGGTTTATGTAATTGTCTGGAAAAGGTCAGCATAGTTTGTGCTGGGAGCAACTGAAGCTGAAAATTTTTGTGGGGTTTGTTTCTTTTTTCTGCACTGGACATACAATCTTTTGACTAAATGCAATATGAAAAAGGAACTGTAGGAAAAAAATTACTCAATTCCAGCCTCAGGCTATTGCACCTTTCTTCTTAACTTGTTGTGAATCTTATAACAAAGCTAGTCCCAAATAACAGTTGGTTACAAAATGTTTGGTTTAAAGACCAAATATTTTCAGATCTTTAGCTGTGAGGCAAGTCCCATAGTGCTTGGCTGGATTTTTTCTGTATCTCTCTTATAAATTCTGTGCTAAAATATCTGTGATTTTGATTTTGTTTTCTTCAGTACATACTCAAATAGTAATTTTCTGTGTGATTTTTATGTTAATTACACTTCTCTAATAATTTCTATAGGCTTAGCATAGAATATAAAATTTTCCTTTGCTTTTAATGTTGTGCAGTTGTTCAAAGCAGCTGAGGATAGGGCTGAGGGAGGGCTTCTGTTGTTGGCTGAGTGGTGAAGTTGGCCTCTGCTGTCAAGAGGAAGATCAGAAAGAAAAATTCAATGCCAGCTTTTATTTGAATTAAAGAGCACACTGGAAGAAGGCTCTGAAAGATATTTGAGCATGGCACTTGGTCCTTGAGGGGTGAGAGAAGGAGACCAGCCCTCATTTTGGATTGAGAAGGAATGCTGACATCTCACCTGTAAAGCCAAGGCAAGCTTTTCTTTTTATTTAGAAATGGGGAACCAGAAGACATCATTGGCAGCAGTGCTATGTTATGGAGCTGCAGGGTGGTGAAACTTAGAGCAATGACAACAGGACTGAAACAAAAAGTCCAGGGAAGGCACTGGCAGAGGGAACCACCCTTAAGTTTCTCCAGCATTTTTTCCCCTTAATGTTTAATATGTAATAGATGGGGTGCAAAGGATTTTCTTCCAGTGTTCCCAGAAAAAAGCAGTATTAATTTCTCAAGTTCAAAATAAGACTGTATGTTGTTGCTCTTACCGTCTGTCTTTAGAAAAGCAGGGAGATAGGTATGCACAACAGAAAGCTGAATTGTCATGAAAATCTGCACTTCTTGATTAGTAATGGAAGCAACTCCTTAAAACAACTTTATTTGTAGAAATTTCTTCTCAAACAGATGAAAAAATTTCATCAACAGTCTCACAAGCTGTGTTTCTACCAGGGGAGCCTGGGAGTGATTCCCACTCCTAGGCTTCAGATGTACCAGTTTGCACCATCCCAGTATTGAGTCAGGTGAAGACCCAGATAAACATCTCTCCTGGTAAGTTAAGCATGGCAGATAGTTGCAGAGCTTTTCAGGAGATCCCATAATCAGGGTGACAGGGAATCAAAACATGCTATGGTCCTGCTGTGGAGTATATCTCTCCTTTGAGGTAAATGTAGTCACAGATGCTCAAAAATTGAAGGCATGTTTATTATGTAAGGAGTTCATCTACCTAAGTAAGGAGAAAATAGTATTTAGGAGACTTGCTTGGTAATTGCAGAAGCCACCATGAGGAGTGCCTTTTGACACACCAGATGTTGCTTGCATAAAATATTGAAAGAAGCTTGTGAGTAGTGAGCTGTAATCAAAACAAGTTTTGCTTCTGAAAACAGTACTCTGTCAGTGAAGGGAAATGCATGCCTGATTTACTCAGAGCAGCAGAAGCTGCAGGAAAGCTGCCCCATCAGAATTAATGTTTAAGTAGGATCTATGTATTTGTTTGGCTTTTATTTTCTCTTTAGAGCCTTGTTTTGCCCCAAATTGGATAAAATAAAATAGGTTAATTATTCATATTTGAATTGTGTTTCATAATGGGTATGGCTTCCTGGGAACAGGACACCTGTGTGTAGACTAGTTTCATCTAGAGAATAACAAACCTATGAAGAGGGCAGGCAATCATACCTTCTCTTTACATCCTCTGAGGTTTGTCTGACCATTATCAGGTATTTGCATGTATGAGGCTACCGCGGTGCAATGGGCAGATAAAACTATGTAATAACACCTGCTACACTGTGAAGAGGAATATCCTTCAGCAGATGTTAGTCAAGACCACTGTAAATATAACAAATTTGTAGAGATACTAATTCATCTCACACAGGTAAAACTTCTCCTACAAAATCCAGAACACAGAAAGCTGAAATTTCACCATTGGCAGGAGAGTGGAGTCTAGAATTTGCCCTAGCAGGACACATTTCTTGGGAAAGGGAGAAAAAAAGAGGGCCCTTGACTGAGTGTGCAGTTATAGGAAGAAGATTGGCTCCTGTAGTCCTTCTGTGCTAGGGACAGTCATGCAGTGAAATGCAAAGGGGTCCTGCAGGGTAGGTGGCAAGTGATGTCCTTCTGTTGCCTCCTGAGTTCATCTGATTGTTCTGAAAAAAAGTTTGTGTCCCAGAGGAAAAGTCAGAAGGAAAAGCTGGAATAGAATTTAGTTCTCCATGTATGAGGGAACAAGGCTGGAATCTGCATAAGAAACAGGAAGGATCTGAAATTAGTCATGACACAAAAAGGCTTTTGTGTGATATAACCATCACATCTGTGATTCCTAAGACAGCACTTCAGCAATCCTAAAACTGCCTGCTGGGGACCAAATGCTGACTTTCATCAAAAGATCAAATGCTAAATAACAAAACGTGTCAGAAAGCTTACCTTCTGGAAGTGAAAGAGGGTATGGCAAGGCAAAATATGGGAAAAGGGCAGTCGTGTCTAAGTCAAACTGGAACCAATGCAAGGGTGTGAGTGGCGAGTGTTAGTCACCAGTATTTTCTGCACTCTACTACACGCCCTGGCAGATCCTGGCTGCCTGCTTAGTCCAGATGCAGCTGCACATGGTAGTACACAGCCCCCAGCTGCATCTGTGGAGGGGTCTGAACTTTCTGGCTGAACAAGGATTGAACTTTCTTTCCTTCCGCCAGAGAGCTTCACTCAGAAATAGAGCAATTTTGGAGTATATGTTCTCCCAACAGCGTGGACAACCTAACCTCTCAGAGGATTTCTGCATGCTCCGGATTTGGTAGAAGACTTCAGAGCAAAACCCCAAAACCTCAGTGACTATTCTCTGAGTCCTAGCTGGTACTGAATAAATGTATGCTGAATGGCACCATACCACGCACTACAGTTTATCTTATTATCCCCTTGGAAGGAGATTGGCTCCATTATGAAACTGTGAGACTTTAAATTTGTATCAGTTAAGTCTTTCAGAGCCTTTTGACTAGCAGAAACCTGGAGTACTACACTGGTTGACTAGATTCTGACTTAGCAGCAGTAAGAGAAACTGCTAATCTTTTAGTGGGTTATCTTTTATTTATTCATAGAAGCTAAAAAAGACCAAGTAACTGGAATTTACGGGCCATCAATTTAAGACTGCACACTCAGTGAAGCCCAAATAAATAAGCCTAGCCCAGAAAGCCTTGTCAAGGTGAGGGTACTATTTCTTTCTGCAGTATTTATGTATGACAAAGCTTTAGCTCCTACAGTACCTATAGTTTTTAAAGCATCTTGACTATTTAAGTCTCTAGCCCTGTTGCAATAGATCACCTCTGAAGAGACTGGAAGACCAACACAGCTTCAGTCCAGAGGCTTTCTATTTTCATTGTTTCCAGACATCTGCATAACAAAATGAATTTATCAACACCTGAACGCATGGACAAATCATAGGTGGGCTTGAGTGTGTTGTCCACTTTTTGATATAGTATTTTGTAAATGGGGTTCAAGGAAATGGAGTCCTAAATAAGGGCTTATCTAAATCTCTGGCCTTATCTGATCCTAACCTTTGAAATCATGAAATATTTGTCTGTTACAGTTGTACAAATCAGGGCAAATATAAGTCAAATATCATGGAACCTGTTGCTCTTTTCACTTCCTGTCAATGTAATTACGGAAAAAACTAAGAGAATAGTTACACCGAATTATAAAAAAGTTGTGCCAAATAAGTATGCCCATCTGTCTTTCATTAGCATCTATGACTCACACAGATGTCTGGAGATCATTGCGTTTCTTTCCTGCCCTGAAAAAGAGGTTAGAATGTAGCCATTTCTTTTAGACTTAGTTTTCATTTTCTTGCAGAAAATTCATTCCAGAAAAAAATAACATGGATGTCAATTGCTAACTAGTTAGGGAAGAAAGCAGAGTAATAAAGAGTATACTTATTTTCTTATCTTTTATCTTTTTCTGTATATTGCTTCTGTGATGCTTCCAAAATCATTCAGGAGTAGTAAGATATCATATGTCTGCTGTTCCTCATTGTCTGTGTCATCACCACCTGGATGTAGGGTACTGAGGCAGCTGGTGGAAGTGCTCACAGAGCCTCTTTCCATCTTTTACCAGCAGTCCTGACTCACCAGGCAAATCCCAGTTGACTGGACCTTAGCAAATGTGACACCAATCTACAAGAAGGGTCAGAAGGAAGATCCAGGCAACTACAGGCCTATCAGCTTGACCTTAGTAATGGGAAAGGTCATGGAACACCTTATCTTGAGTGCCATGATGGGCACAAGCAGGACAACTGGGATCAGACTGAACCAGCATGGGTTTAGGAAAGACAGGTCCTGCTTGACCAACCAGGTCTCCTTCTATGACTTGGTGATCTGCTTAGTGGATGAGGGAAAGGCTGTGGACTTTAGTAAACCCTTTGCCACCGTTTCCCACAACATTATCCTGGGAAACTGGCTGCTCATGGCTTGGGTGAGTGCACTCTTCCCTGGGAAAAAAACTGGATGGGTGGCTGGGCACAGAGAGTGGTGGTGGATGGAGTTACAACCAGTTGGCAGCTGGTCACCAGTTGTGTTCCCCAGGGCTCAGTACTGCTGTCAGTCCTGTTTAAGATCTTTATTGACAATCTGGACACGGTGATCGAGTGCACTCTTAGTCAGTTTGTAGATGGCACCAAGCTGAGTGGGAGTATTGATCTGCTGGAGGGTCAGAAGGTTCTGCAGCAGGAACTGGACAGGCTGGATCAATGTGTTGAGGCCAATGGTATGAGGTTCAACTGTGCAAAGTGATGGGTCCTGCCCTTGGGTCACTACAGTCCCATGCAGTGCTACAGGCTTGGGAAAGAGTGACTGGAAAGCAGCCTAGTGGAAAAGGACCTCGGGGTGCACATTGACAGCCGGCTGGATATGAGCCAGCATGTGCCCAGGTGACCAAAAAGGGCAATGGCATCCTGATTTGTATCAGCAAATACAATGTGTTACCAGGACACAAGAGAAAGCATTCCATAAATATTGACTACAAATGCATTGTTAACATTTGATTAATATGATAGAACCAGAGACAAATGTTATTGTTGTTCAGTTTAACGTTGTGGTCCTTGTTTATTTATGTTACTTTGTTTTCCCAAGAAGAAAGGACACACAAAAACCATCTAAGCAGTTTAGAGCAACAAAGTCATCCTTGCAGCTAGAATGACTGTTCTGTTTTTCAGTAAAATGATAACATGTGAGGACTTCTGCTACATGAGGACTTCTGCAAATTAGGAAGATATCTCTGTGTAAAACTTTCCATATAGATATAGTGAATGCATCAAGTAAAACAACCTATCAATTGATAGATGATGGTTTTCAAAGAGATCACTGCATTCACATTGCTGGATTTCTATTGGAAGATGAAGTTCACGCTGCCCCAGATGTTAAATATGAAAATTTTATAGGCAGGCTCATAGAAGTAGCATTTCTAGCCACAGACTTACTACTGAGGTACCAGCTAAGTGGATTTTATATACTTTCAATGTTGAAACACTGCAATGCACAAGGTTATACATCAGGGGAATGTTAGTCTTGATGTCTCAGATACACATTCATTTGCAAACATTCAGCCCATAAACTAAGGACTGTTTCCTTTAACCACAGACATACAGGTTTTTTAATGGCCAACTTCAATACGCATTTAAGTTTACATAGGAAGGAAATAAGTACTTATTAATGCAAACAGCTTTGTGAAACAGTTTGAGTAACTTTTCAGATAAAGAGTGAAAATGCTGATAGATGCTGACAATTTTTCTCAGATTGTGACCTTTCCTTCTGTGTGTTATTTAGTGAAACTTGAGAATTTTATATAATGTCCTTGGTTTTGAATGGGAGAAGGGGTAAAATACATTTATTAAAGATGATCAGCAAGTGCAAAATGTTCTGCACAGCTATGTGACTACTGCTCCCCCACTCCCTTCAAGCCATTCATTCCTGAGGCCTGTGGTTCTGGCAGGGCAATGATTCATTAGTGTCTCTCAGCACTCAGCTATTTTATGGATAGGAAGCACCTACCTACCAGACAAGTTTTATAATAGCCCAGGATTTCCATAAAAAGAGCATGAAAACAACTTCAATTAATGTATTATGTTCTCTCAAAATATTGTGTTGGCACTTGACTTTTGGTATGGTACCTATGGATTATGAACTTCAAGTTTTTGGTAATTGGACCTAGTGGTCTCTCTCGTGCAGGATTTCTTTGCTGAGCAGTCACTATATTGAACACATTGTAACAACTTTTAATGAAAGAAAATTTAAAAAAAAAATATTTCTATGAATAACATTTCTACTATCCTTCATAAGTATACTACAATCTCAAGTGTGCTTCAAGGAGGTATTTGCATTCAAAACAATTCTCCATGCTTTTATCTTTAAAAAAAAATTCTGAAATTTGACCATTAAGAGGCAAGTGGGCTACTGTCCTTAGTTCTATAGTGCTCAGAGCAGAAAGAAAACACTTGCAAGAGTTGCCCTAAAACTAGTAGTACATGCTAGACCACTGTTTACATTTTCATTAGAGTTCTGAAGCCAGTGGCTTCAGCAACTGAATAGACACCATGAAAGATATATTTTGAAAAATGGCAAGGTATGATTGCTTACCTTACATGCAAGTTGTCCTCTATGATTTACCTTTCTCATACAGCAAAAAATGCAATTGATTCAACTGATCTCTTACTGTGTTTCAGGTTCTCAATCCTCAGGCTCTATAGGTGATGTACTCAAGATATGTTGAGACATGGCTGCTTGGGAAAGTGTTGAGTTACAGTGTATGCCAGTGTCCTAAGAGGCTGCTGAAGTATTGTGACTCACAGATCCACAGCCAGGCATGGTCACTGTGGAAGTGGGAGATAGTGGGCTGCATATGAAGGCCTATTTCTCAGATCTCACTATCTCCTTAGGGGAAATAGGACATATCAGAGGTGCATAATGAATTGCTTTTGAGAGAATTATGAGACTGGCACCTTCATACTTTTCACCTTTGTCACTGGCTTAACACAACTGATGAAACGTCATCTTCATATTGGCTTGCATTATCATTCTGACACACGTATTTAAAAGAAATTCCAGCTGTGCTTTTTATCATACCCAAGTCATTATTCATACAGACTAGATAAGAGCAAGGACCATCTGTTTGTGTGTTTGTAAGTGAGGCTGAGCATGTGTGTATGTGTGTACTCACAGAGGGAAACATTTGGGAAAGGATTGACACATAGCAACAGAAAACAATAGATCTCTTTCCTGTGTATAAGATGACCCCCTTTACAATTATAATGAAATGTCTGACATTGCAAACACAGAATCACAGAATCATTGAGGTTGGAAGGCATCTCTGAAATCATTTAGTCCAATCCCCTGCTGAAGCAAGACCAGCCAGAGCGGATTGCTCAGGACAAACCTCATACTGATCATCAAATAAGTATTGGATCACCAAAAAAATAAAAACTATGGTAGTGACTTAGAATCATGTATTTAGTCTTACCAGATCCTGTAGTTAGCATCCATGATTCCTGTTTTCAGCTGTTTCTCTGAAATCATGACAATAAAAAATTGTAATTGAGAAAAAACCCTGGAGGTCCTCTCTTAATCATAATTCCAAGAGCTGAAATTTAGGACAAAAAAAATCACAGAGATTTTTGAATTATGTAAACAGCATATCACATCTGTTCTAGACTCCACACAAAGTTTCATGGAGCAGAACTAACAGCCAGCCCTTTAGCAGAGCAATGGCTATGAATTAACTACCTGCATTGGGAAGATAATGTACTCTGTGACCAAGAATTTCCTCAGGCTTTGCTCAGATCAGGGATGAAAATTAGAAACTGTTTTAGGGAGAAGCCACAGCTGATCTCAGATATGATCATGACTTTTTAAGGAGTGGGCCACTTCACTTGTTCTTGGCATGGTTTAATTATTTCAAAAACAGTAGAGGAGGGAGAAATGTTGATGAATTACTTTGAAATCTTAAAATGTTGATAAGCATTCTTTGCTTCCCTCTTCTGGAAGCTTCAAATTCTTTCTCATACCATCTGCATTCCATCACATAACTTTCAGACATTCATCCCCATCTCCTGTTTGTCACAGCTGTCATTTTCGCCCCTTCTTATTTACATGTGCCACATCATGAAGTTGCTTGTATTTTTTTTTAAATAACAGCTGTTCTTACTCATATAGGTATTCCATAAAGATCCTTGAGACAGGAGATCTGTTCCTAGTCATGTGAGTAGCATCACAGGCATGATGCATCTAGGATTTACAAAGGATCCAAAGGGGTTGGTTTCTTAGAGTTAAATGAACAGGTAGAGCTTGAAGATTAATTTGTTGGTTTTTCTGGGTTTTTTGTTTGTTTGTTTTTTCAAAGGTCCTCTGTTGGGCTTGATTTTGACTGCAGGAGTCAGTAGGGATAATTTAGAGGTTTGTTCCTCTGACTTTTCTACAAGGATGCTATGTCATTTCTGAGGAAGCTGAAATGGTTTTAAAAATTTCCATGGGCACTATGAATTCTTTCATCTCACATCACATTGCCTACTGCCTGGAGGCATCAATCAAGGCTCCTAGTAGATCCTATTCAAGAAGATGCTACTGACTTTGAAAATGGGTTTTTATGCCTTATTAAAGTAAACCTGATCTGACTTTACAAGATGACCTAGAAGAGGTTTTTCACTAAGAATCAGTTTACTTCTGGTAGATTATTTCCTCTTCCTATTTACTTGCAGATATAGGGCATGTTATCTTGGGCTTCGTTTAGAGGAATATATCTTCTTCTAAAAGCTTCCTCTCTTCAAACTTGATTTTCTGTGTATTTTCTTATGACTTCAGTTCTTCAAACAGAATCCCTGCAGATTCACACTACTCTAATGCACAATTCCACAATACTGACTAGAGAGAGGTATGAGTGAGAGATCTACAAATATTCTTATTTTCTTTGTAGCTCTGTTACAGGACTACTACACCACTGAGTGTAGTACTCATTGATTGATACTTGCAGCCCTCCAACCCATAACTGTACTGCAGAGCAACATAACCTCAAGAGGATTCTAGATTGAGTAAAAGCACATGGGGCAGAGGTGCATAGTCCAGATGCAAATGAGACTGATTGCCACCAAGTAATTAATATTTCATGCTGATCAGGATTGCTGAGATTAATTTGAATTTGATTTTGGAGTGTTTGGTTTTGTATAATAAATATATGCTGAAATGTTTATATTCCTTTTTTTCCTTGAAAATAGCCATATTAAAACAATCAATAAAATCTGAACTAAGCAAGTAAAATTTGATTAGCTACTAGAAAGTGGATATTGACCGAAAGACGCAGCTATGTCAGAGTTGAAGGGGGGGGGGGGAAAAACCGAAAATTATAAAAAAAAAAAAAGACTAAAAAAAAAAAAAAAAGAAAATGTCAATTTTAATAGATGAATTTTACAATAAAATTTGTTATTTGCCAAAAGACAACCTCCCAGTGTTTCTGAAGGTGCCAAGATACTTCAGATCACAAGAGCAGGTTTTGGCAGTGATAAAATTTATTTTCTCCCTGGTAGCTGTTGCAGTGCTGTGTTTGAGATTTTTATGTTTTAGTTGTTCCTCGGTAGTGCTTACCCTAAGTCAAGGACTTTTCAGTCTCCCATACTCTGTCAGTATGCAGGTGGAGAAGAAGCAAGGAGGGAGCATGTCCAGGACAGCTGACCCTAACTGGCCNGGAGGGAGCATGTCCAGGACAGCTGACCCTAACTGGCCAAAGGGATATTCCATAATACAGAACATATAAACCAGGGCAGTTGGCCAAGAAGGCCAGATCACTGCTTGGGGATGGGCTGGGCATCAATCAGTGGGTGTTGAGCAACTCCGCTGTGCATCACTTGTCTTTCCTATGTTTTATTTCCCGCCCCTCCACCCCCCTTCTCTCTCTCCTTTTCATTATTACTACTATGATGGTGATTATTATTAATTATATTTTGCTTTACTTCAATTATTAAACTGCTCTTATTTAAACTTATGGGTTTCAGCTTTTTCCAGTTCTCCTTCCCATCCCACCAGGGTGGGGGGACTGAACAAGTGGCTGTTGCCAGTGACTGGGGCTCAACCATGACAGCAGGGCAGTAGAAAAAATAGACTGGACTTCCTGGCTTTAAGGAAGAAAACATACCTATGTGGTGACTGACACCTTCACTCAGATCCGTTTCCATTATTTATTGCTAGGAAGCTGGAATGTGTCACCTAATTCCTGGCATGGACTCTTCACTTTTCCTGTTAAGGATAACTAGCCCAAGAGATGTAAATCTTGAGGAAGGTTCTTGGAACTTCACAGAAAGGAGGAAGGAAGCTAAGCAAAGTTTCTCTTTTTCATCTTCCTGTTTTAGGGCACCTCCCATCATGTTTCCTCTGGGCAGTGCTCCTGCCCTGCTTCTCTATTGAATACCACTGGAGTCTTCAAAAGTTTCATCTTGTTTCCATCTGACTGGAAGAAACAATTAAATGGGAAGCAGGAACCTGAGAAAAAGTGAGCTGCTTGTGTCCTTTTCTCTCTTCATATACCTTGTAGTTGGATGTAGCATGTGATTGAACCTGTCTTTTACAGACCTAAAAACTGGGACAGATCTTGGTTATAAACCAGAAAAATACATGCTGCAAATTGCAGCTGTTCAGGAGCTGACCCAACAGTAGATCAGATCTCTGCTGTAGCAATGGGAGGAGAGTTGGCTCTGGCACAACACCTTGTCCCAAGCAAAGTCACCCTCACAGGAGAGCCATCAGCATACAAGCCAGTCACTGATCTCCCTGTTAAGTGAATATGAGACTGCTGGGTCTCTGGTGGAGAAGGAAGGGGCCTCTGGTCATACTATAGAGGCTGGCATTTATGGAGCCACATGATGTGGCTAGGCTAGAGGTGGAGATGCAGATGGTGACTTCTGATATAGTGGTGGGACGTGGCAAGTCAATGACATGAGGTGTGGCTTCACTTTCCTCTCTGGTGCACCTTTTTTCAGAGAGCAGGCAGGGGAGAGGCAGACTAGGAGACCTGCACTCCCCCATTCTCTCCCACATCTCCTCAAGGGAGATCTTGAAGAGCCCCTACATTTGTGGTCACACTGTACTTATGGCTGCCTCTTCACTCTAACTTGAACAGATCGCTATTAGCATTGCTGTAATCAAATGTATATTAATAAAAAGTGTTTCCAAAAGCATTATAGACATTCATTTTATCAGTGAGCTGTGGCTACGTAAAATACGTGGCTATGTAAAATGCACATGTGACCTGTTCAGTGACCCTGGACCATGGTGAGGTTATCAGGAAGATGCAGCTGGCAATGTTATGTTTCTAACCAGGAAACACTCTTAATAATGTTAAGATAACAGAGACATTCTGCTGAGGGAAAAAAAGCAACCAGCCATTGTAGAGGGTCAGCTAACATGACCATATACAGACTAGTTTGTAACAACCTGAACAGACAGAGTCTGAGTATTTAAGACTGTGATGAAAACCACTAGTTGTGCACACACTCTTGCTTCAGCACTGGGTATGCAGAAATGTTCACTTGTCACCTTGTACTACTATACACCTAAATGTTAGAACATCATTAAGGGGAACAAAGAGCCTATGCTTATATCCTTCCACAGGCTCTGTCCTACTTCAGCTACAATTGTCTTTTCTATGTACACAATGGGAAACACCTGTCTTTGCAGCCAGGTAATTTCTCTTTGTGCTAAAGAGGTAAACGGGTCTCAAAATTATGTGATGATTTCATTGTCTTTGCATTTGTCATGACTGGTGATTGTAGGGCCTACACAATAAATACTGATGACTTGTATGAGGAGTGAGGATGCATTGCAAAATAATCATGATTCATTTGCTTTTCTCTTACAGAAAGTTATTTCACTTAACAGTCATGAGGGGAAGGCCATAGGAAGGGAAAAGCTGTTAACAAGCATTTAACAAATCACTTTAGTGGCCTGTTAGGTAAGACTTGAGAAGAGTGATGGAGGAAGGAAACAAGTTAGAATTTTTGTACAGCAAAATCTTGTTATGAGAGAACTCCTGGACAAGATAATTTGTTCTTTGTTTCATAAATACAAAAATTAGGGCTTTCCTAGCATACATCACAAGGCTAGTGCTTAATGCAGTCTCATCTCAGATGCAGAGCAGAACCTGTAATAAGGGACTAGCTGCCAAGCTAGCTGAGATGTCATGTTAACATTAATCCTAACTCTTGGAGAACAAGAGCAAAAGGACACACAGTCAGAGTGCTGTGCAATCAGCGTAAGGAATGTATATTCCCAAGGAAAATGTTGTTGGATTTTTTTATAAGAGCTTTTTTTTATATTATCCAGCTGTAGCAGAGATGTAGTGAGACTAATCTTAGGAGAGGTGAATGCCCCTGTTGGTTAGGCAAAAAAAAAGACCTGCTCTACTAAAATTTGTTATGGATGAGCTCAACTTACAAATATACAAATTCTTCTGTATTCATCCTTTGAATTTGGCATTATCCTTTGACATGCTTATAAGCAAAACTTACTTCCAGTTAGCAGTTGGTATTCAACAACTTCACAAGGTTTTTGATAACTAGACTGTAAGAAAATAACAGAAGCAACTGGTCTTGTTGATAACAATAAGGAGGGATAAAAAGATCTCTTTGGAGAATTGCAGTTACGTGGACTGGATCTCTGAAGAAAGGAAGAACAGCAAATGCCTTTAGTTGATAGCATTTCCCTTTCTCCCTTTTCCCCATCCCAGTTTTTCAAGCAGCAGCAACAGCATTAGTTTCCTATTATCATGCTGTTCAATATTCCTTTTCATTAATTCCTGTCTCATCTTTTTCTGAATCATGCCAAAATTTAACCAAGTACAAAATTTTATGATGAAGTTGCAAAGTAGAAACTTACCAGGAGAAGCTGACATCAGTATGCAAAGGAGTGTATACAGCCCTGTTCATCTTTTCAGGGGCATTTTTGCATGGTAGCTGCTCTGATCCAGCTCTATGCATTGGAGATTAAGTCTAAAAAAACCCCATAAACAACAACAACAACCACCCCCCAAAAAAAACCCCAAACCCACAAAAACCCCCCAAAATCTCCAAACCCAACCCCCCCTAAAAACAAAGAAAAAAACAACCTCCCCCCAAAAAAGGCCCAAACCAAACCAAAACAAAAACCATCAGGAAAACCACTTCCTCCATAATTCAGCCTCTGCTTTCCAAACTGTAATTGGCTTCATACCAAAGATTCACAGTTCTTCCAAAATTAGCTTTTCCAGTCTTACAAACCCCACCTGCTTCCGACTGGAGTAATTGTGTATTTTAAAAAAATGGTACTAGTTAGAGCAGAAAGAAGAAAACATATCTAGGCCAATGCAAACAATATAACTTAATACTCTAAGTGTTGTATCAGCAGTGCTTTCTTTCTCTCTTCCTTCTTTGTCTTTGTTAGGAATACACTGTGATACCTCCCTCCCTGCTGCACAATTTATATTCCATGTGTAAAATATCTCCCTTTTTCACAATATGCCTTTGGGCTACCAATGAGTTGGAAGACTGGCAAATTTTTTAATAATGCTTTGAAATAAAATTTCCAGAAATACAACTCTGCCAATTCTCCAAACTTCCTGTATCCTCACTCTTTTCTTCTTACTTACTTACTTACTTACTTACTTTTCTTCTTACTTACTGATATCTCAACAGTATTTTACATGGAGAAACTGAGGCATGGAAAATCTGCAGATGTTTGATGAAGTCAGAGACAGATCCAGGAACTGAAGTAGACGAGTAGTCCCACCCTTTCAGCATATGCTAGGAAAGCAAAAGAAGTGTAGACCAAAGGAAAAAAGAAAAGACAAATATGCTTTCTACCAGAAATGGAGCAATTGTCATATGCTGAAAACCTGAGAAGAAAAAGAACCCTGGTTATTGATCCCTCTCTAACTTTCCACATGATGCAGTCTGAAGAAGACCAAAGGAAGCTGAACCAACATTTATAACCTGCATTGTAAAACTTTCATCAGTATGCAGGAGGCTATCCTTTCATAGTAACATGCTCACTGCCATCTTTTGAAGTTTGGTGGGTTTTTTCACTTTATATGAAATGATTAAAGTGCAGATGCAGTGTGCAAGCTTCTGCATCACTCTAGCTCTGCTTCTTCATCTTATCCAGTGAAAATTTAAATAAGCTTTAGCAGAAGAGTTTGAGAGAACCTCACAGACGCCTCACAGAAGAACCTCACTGGCCACGATGCACTCCTGGGATATGAGTGTTCTGAGGAGACATTTGAATTTGAGCTCTCTGTAGATCAAGTAAGTGACTCCACAAAGAGAGGGTGTTACCTTATACTCACACTTCCAACTAAAGCCTTTTTAGCTAAAGAAAATAAATTTGCAGATTCTACACAGAGTTAGGAACTTGCCTGCATCTCCCTGTAGACAAAGCTTATTTTATGTTTATACTTTGAACATTAGCATCTGTGGCACCTCAAAGTGCCTTATTCTGTCTAAAGCTCATTGGGACTCATTGGGAGAGCTGCACAGGCAGCACCAGGCATTAATATTTCTGCATTAATATTTCCCTCCCTAGATTTCAATAGAGCCATTTTTAAGAACATCTAATCAGGATCCTCCTTTGCATACCATTAATCAGCAAAAGCAATAAAAGAAATGGTGTGGGTTTTGTGATTTTAGTACTGTATCCCTTGTCAATGAAAACAAGATGAAGGTGATTCAGGATCTGTAACATCACAAATAACAGGACAGAGCTATATATAACAGATGTCTCCTGTTGCAGTGCCACTCACAGTTGTGGTTCTGTTCTTCTTTGTAAAATGTAATTTCCATTGGTCCTTGATACAAGACAGAAAAGGGACCTTAAATCATTCACTGTGGGAAAGCACATTATAAGGGCTGGGAACTGGCTAAATAAATTTTCAATGTGTTTTATCACATTTTCCTTCAGAAGTATTCAACGTCTTCATAAACTTATATTAACATTGACAGAGCAGCGCAAGACTACACAGCTTTTTCAGTGCTAAGCTCTGAGCATCTTTCCATCAGAGGAAAAAGCACATTTTTGGACTTGCAGGATAAACACAGATGAAAAGTTAGATTTAATCAGAATAATCTTTGTAGTTTAAGAAGACTCCAGTTTTTGCTTTGTCATAGCTGTGTCAACAGAGGTTTTCAGTAATGTTAATAATATTGGTAATGATACTTCAGCAAGGTTACAAAATTAATGCCTCAAAAGTAAAGATATAATGGAGTTGCACATTTTTGTAGCTGTTAGCTGTCTTGTACCATTTGGAAATCTGCAGTGTGATATAAATCTTAAAAAGTTTGTGTTTTTTCACCACTGGTCCTGGTATATCACTCTGTGCCTATGGGGGAAGGAGTTATTTCCTGAACAGCTATTTCCTTCTTTGTCATGTTGCTGCCCCATGGGAGGCCTCTTGGCTTGTTCACTGGTCATTATCCCTGTCCAGCTCGTATGATATATCTGTTCTACATGATTCCTTTTGTATTCCATGCCACAGGTGTTCCAGGAGACTGAATGAATTCACTATCACGTTGCTCCTGTGGCAGAGCGAGATGGTGTCCTTCCCATTTGACCAAGAGGCAACTGAGCTGCAGAACTAAGGGAAAATCTTTCCACTGTTTTGCAAAGTCCAGCCTGAATCCTCTGCAGACTTGATTTTTTGAGAGCACCTAACATTAGCTCTTTGCTGCAGTTTGCAAGAAGTGGGGTGTTAATATTCACAAATTTTGATCATCATCATGGCTAGGCTTCGCGAACGAAGATTTGCAAGGGCTCTACCCATGCTTGCTACAAGCACGCTGGTGGCTAAAAAGGCCAATGTGAGATAGGCAAGTCCGATTGCAAAAGGCACAGCAGAAAGTCTCCTTCGGCACTACTGGCAGGGCACGGTTCTTCATGCGTTATCTTTTTTCCTCAAGA
>VWZF01004084.1:0-109353 GCA_013396755.1 Sclerurus mexicanus | reverse complement strand
GTGTCCATGGAGAAGACTGAAGAAACCATTACACAAAGCAATTACAAAACTAAGAGAAAACATTAAATAAACATTTTAAGAGTAAGGGACACTTGTACGATGAAAATTATTAAAAAGGAATCTACTGGCATATCTGTTTACTCATGAAGGTATGGGAGGAAATCAGCTGCTGATGGTCTGTGAGCTTGCTGTAGTCTGTCTGTTCTTAACTCCGCTGCAGCGTTAAAAAGGTTAAATGGCTTTCCCAGAACCTGTCCATCTATAATCCATGCAGAGATAACAGAAAACTCATCATGGAATTAAAATATACTTCCTGTCCTGTCTTCTGCACCTTCCCACTCTCCCCCAATACTCACCATGAAAGACAATGCTCACCAGGAGAGATGGCTTTTTTCGACACTTGGTGTATTCTGTGCAAGTGCACGTTACATTGTGCTGGGACTTGGTTATATGTCTGCCACAGTAAACCATTCTTAGAAGAGAAAGTGTTAGGTAGTTGAATGTAATAAATGTTTGGGCTTTTTTATATTTTGCTGCAGACTATAGAAAGTTACACAAATTTATCTCAGACAAAGAGCTATGAGTCTGATCATTAAAGAAAAAATTAGGTGGCTTTTCACAGAAAACTTATATTCCCTAATCTAATTCATCTTGTTGAAACTATATTCATACTCATTTTGATTATATTTTTTTCTTTTAAGAGCCAGCTGAACCGTGCAAAATAGATGTATCTCTAGGAGGTAAGTGTTCTTCAGTTATTATCAACAAAAATAATTTTTAGAGTAATGTTGAACGAAGTTGTATCTTTTTTTTAAAGTCAGGTCAGTCAAAACCAATAAAAGGACTTTTACTGGTTCCCAGGACATTTTTTCACCTATATTAATGTATCATGCTGCATTATGGGAAAAATACTCTGTGCAAAAGTTATTATTCAAGTAATTTTGCAAAGGAGTTTTATGAATTGTTGTTCATGGTTAGTGAGTCATGACAGTAGATAGGCTCGGAAGTGATTGCTCATTTCCTGAGTGAGGCATCTAGTTATTCAGTGCAGTCGTTTCCACAACTGATGCGAGTGATTGCCATCATCAGGAACCCTGAATGCCATATTGGCCTGGGTATATCCTGTTGAGGACAAGAAAGTGGAATATTGTTGTTCTTCCAGATCTTAAGCTCTGAAAAACATGTAACTTTCCTATTGTCTAAAAATACACGAGTTATTTCTTTTTCAGACAGAATCATAGAATCATTTAGATTGGAAAAGCCATCTAAGAATATCAAATCCAACTCTTCCCCCAGCACTGCCAAGCCCACTACTAAACCATCTCCCCAAGTGCCACATCTACACAGCTTTTAAATCCCTCCAGGGACGGTGACTCAACCACTTCCCTGGGCAGCCTGTTGGAGAGCTTGACAACACTTTCGGTGAAGAAATGTTTCCTAATATGTTGATATATGTGAGACTAAGAAGGCTATAGATTTTGTATCCTCCTGTGCTTTTGCATGTGGTCTTCAGGAATACTGAATTGACATGAGAGCTGGGATGCTGGTGTCTGCTGTGTGCTCTGCACCTGTAAATGCTGCCTTTGCTATACCCCAGCCTGTCAGCATGGCCCTGGATGGCCTGGCTGGCACAGGGGATCTGGGGTGCTGTGGTAGTTTGTCAGGGTACTGCCTTTGTGTCCGGTGGTCCTGAGAGAGACGTGCTGATGTCTCCATGGCAACTTGTTGGCAACACAGCCGACAGCCCTGGGATTGAGGCTGCTGTGCATCAGCACTTGTCATTTTAAGACTCTCAACTTCATTCCCTAATTCTCCTTATGTGGCCCCAAAAGAGAAAGCATCAAACCTCAACAGTCGTGTTCTTCTGTACTTTTTTCCATGGAAATGCACTTTCCAGACTCCATTGCATCAGTTTCCCTGTCATGTCACTGAACTCTGAGCCAAGCCAACATGCTCTATCAGAATGACACTGACAAGCTCATTTACAGGGTCACTCCAAAGATTTTAAGTCAGACTTTCTTGGAGTATAGATCAACCCTGTTGCAACAGTCAAGACAGAAAAAAAGGCAAGTATTAGAGTCACAGCAGAGCTGAGCTGCAGATTTTAAGCTCACAGTTACTAAAAGCTGGAACAGCAGGTGACTTAATAATGCCAAAACTCTGGGATCACCAAAATTAGATGATGAAAGAGAAAGACAGTTGTTCCTGAATACTGTCATGTGCAGGAAATCTAGCCATGGGCCTTTGAAGTGATGGTTTGGAAGTGATAGACAGGCATGTTTTTGAGTCCAAAACTGAATTCAGACCCTGTAACTAGAGAAATGTTTTTGTGAAAAGGCATAGGATTGCTAAAGAACCCAAAATCACTTCAGAACTAGGCTGGAAGCTATAAAATGATCATGTGGTGAAACAGCTTGGCTTTGTAGTGATGAATTATCCTCACCCCAAGCCTTCCAAACAACTTCAGGGAAAAACCAATTTCCTTCCAACATCATATTCTCTGTTTATAAAAACAACAGAATCAGGCTCCAGGTCATATAGACAGTGCTATACAGGCACAAGATTCCTTTGATTCACCTCCATGCATCCCTGAAATGAAAAAAACTGTATCAAAGGATGATGAATGCTTTAGCCAACAAGATAAAATTTGGGGTTTTTTTTAAACATATCATAATGCCTTCCTGTGGGATAGTGTGCTTTGAAAAAGAAAATTAGCTAGGGTCAGAATTTGTTTTCGACAGATTGAAATAGAAAATGCAGAAGTCTATTTCTAGTTGAGAGAGAACCAATCCTACTAATGCCAATTTTATTTCCATTGTTTAAAAACTAGAGTTCTGCAAGATCCCAGACTGCTTTACATTTAAGTGGAAATGGTAATTTCCACAGAATCAGATTGCTCTGAATATATTTTTATTTGTCATTAATAGTTAAAAGGATAATTAATGCTTTTCATGTTTTCATAAAGTTTTACTTATTAAGTACAACAGTAACAAAATTGGTGCGGAAGTTCCCCTTTTCTTCATTCATTACTGCTTTTTCAACAGATGATACAGAAACAGAAGAAAATTCTCAAATAAAGCAAGAACCAGACCCGATGTCGTAGACATCACCAATACTGGGTAAAAGAATTTAGTGTTTTGTGAAGTAAACACCTGTCAATGAGTAGTATTTTTATATATTTTGGTAGGAAGAAGAGGGATGAGGTACAATACTGAATGTCAGAAGGTGCCAGTCCTTTACATGTGAATTATTTTATCTGTCTCAGTTCTCACATATAAAATGTAGGATGTTTTCACTTCCTTATCCAAATAAAATGCAAAGCACACTGTTCAAATTTCAGAGGCAGTCAGTCATAAGAAAATGGGGCCTAAAGATAAAAATGTGTAATGGTAATTACATACCTTGGGGGCAGAACAACTGAAAGCTGAGGGAATTAATGTTTATGAAGAACTCAGACGTGGTTGTGTGAAAGAGCATTGTTCTTGGTAATGCCCATATATTTCCAAATTGTAATTGAAAAGGAAAGCTCTTCACTATTATTGCAGTCTTGTCTGAGCCTGCGACGCCCGGAAAAGCTGTTAGCTGTAATGACAAACAAAATTCCTTTAGAAGTTTTCTTTCTTTTCCGTTAACTTTTATGAAAAGCCTAGTTTAATTTACAGTGCCAAAATGCCCAAGTCTGTCTCCTATGCTATTTTTAACTTCACTTGGTCTTAAAAATGACATTTTTGTGGCAATGGAGAACAGTGATAGCAATGCTATTGCATCACCAAATCAAAAATGCTGACCCATGTGTTTTTGACTCTCTGTGCTTTGTTTGGAGAAAATGGTAGTATTTCTTCCCATTTCAGTTTTTTGATAATACTTGAAATGAGATCTTTTCCTCATTGTGCGGTATTTGATGTTTCAGCAATTTGATTTGATTGGTATAAAGTTAGATGAAGCAGTGGCTGGGAGAGCCTGGAGCCTGTGGGTTTCACTCCTGGTACCATCCAACTTTTTGGAGACTAGGGACAGCCTTGGCCATGGCCCACCATCTGCAGCATGAACACAGCCTGGGACATGGAAGGCTGACTGGTGGCATTGGGACAATGAAATGATGTGGTAGAAAGTGGCAGGCACTGACAAATCAGCATCCCAATTGTCTGCACTCTGAGCATTTCAGGCACAGCAGTGGTGCTCTTATTAAATCAGTGAAGTCTGCTTTGGGGATATTTATCATAAAACTGCATGTGGCAGGAGAAAATGTAGTAAAGAAAAACTTTTGATTTTTCATGGAAGGCACTGCACCCAGTGAGATATATAAAATCATCTCACTTGTCCATTAAAGGTCACAGAAATGTTGTCTGAGCGATGGCTACACAATTTGATGCTGCAGTGGTTTGGATTTTAGATGCTTTAGACCATCTACTGAACTTACACTGAAGTAAATATTTGTTCTAAATTCTTACAGAGACCACTCAAGCACACATTAATCTTATATTTATTGAGAGCAGTATTCAGTTTCTGCATGTTTGCTGATTCTAGGCCTAAAGAATTGGACAATGCAACACAAACTGCACATAGTTGTAATAAGATACAAGGCTGCAATGAAACTAACTCACTTTTGTAATAAGATACAAGGCTGCAATGAACCTAACTCACTTTTGTAATTTTTCTTATCTAGTCAGAAGCATCCGGTTCTGAGAAGAGCCTGCTGGGCCCATCTAGAGCTGTGTAATATAAGAGAGTATGAGAAGTACCTTCTATACAAACCCTTTTGTATAAGAGAAGTACCTTCTATACAAACCTTTTTGTATTTTTAAATAGAAATGTTTACTTTTTCAGCAGTTCTGTGAATTGACTTAAAGAAAAGAATGACTGTAGATTTGGAATGGCTGGTTTTACTTTGGAATATATTTTAAAGACGAAATTTGATGCAGCAATGCTGGTGAGATGACAGGGATTAAAATCATCAGGGACTTAGCTGAGGCTATCTACATTTCCCAGTACAGCTGAATTTCACCGTATCTGAATGCATCTCAGCTTTTGTAATCAGGAAAAATTCCTGCAAAGGGTTAACTTTGTTTACTTTGGAAGAAAAAAAAACCATTAATTTTCAGTAACTACTTCAATGGTTAATTGGACAATATATCTGTATATTTGAAGTAATTTTTCCCGTTATATCTGTCATGATTCATATGTTTTTCCTAAATAAAAGATAAACTGGTTAACTTGATGATTAGTATGCATTAATGAGATGGACTGTGAAATGGTCAGTATTTCAGTGCTTAGATTAAGAACAATTCAAATTAAACCCTGTTATAGTTTGTTCCATTAATTCAAAGTAGAAAGTGCCTGCTTTATCAGAGTGTAACACAGGTTATATATGATGGGTTTGGTCTTGCAGTCCTACTGTAGGCAATAGTCACATAATCCTACATGAGAGCTTTTCTTCTGAAGGCTGTGAGGGATGTCCTGTTCCTCTAGTTATGGAAACATGCTGCAAGCTGCTCTAAGTCCTACTATGTCAAAAGCTCAGGATATTCTGTGATTCTATGAATACAACAATTAGTTTAAGTCCCCTCTAGTCCTGGTTATACCCCACATTGTGTAAGATACTTATGTACATTTATTTTAAGTTTCACAAACCATAAGAGACATACAGTTCTGGCTATATGACAATCTCTAAAAATGCAGATGATTGTAAATGTTTCTCTTTTACTGGCATGAGCTTGGATGACTGCGTTTTATGCACAAATGGTAAACCTTATTCCCTGATGAAGAAATCAAGACCTTCCTGATGGTCCATGCAGTATCCATTCATGTATTTTACAACAAATCAGGTCCTATGTGTAATTCTGTAGGCAGGTAGAACATGCTGCAGCATAATTACTTCCCTGCAGCAAAGAGAGAAGGTCCTTTCCTGTCTTTGAGACAGAAATCCAGCTCCGTGGGGGTGAGGTGGTTGTATCTTCAAGGAAAATTCTGAAACCTTAAATTCAGTTGAGTGCAGTGTATTCCCTGAGAGCAACTTGAAATTCAGCAGATGAATTCAGAGCATCACATGCTCTCTCATTCTGGAGTGCTGTAGGACACATGCTTGTGTTGTCACAATTGCTCCATGCAGATCTATGCGCTCCCTTGATCTTCAGTACTGGGATTTTGTGCCGATGATGTCAGCAGGGGCAGGGTCAGCTCCATATGGAGGCATTTTCAAAACACACATCCTGTCCTGCTCTGCAGCTGGTGCCTTTCCAGCAGGCAGCCCCTCCCAGCCCCATGGAATGAGCCCATTGGTGCACCTTACCTGCTAACCCAGCCTATGGGTACTGTCCATATTATAACCATCGACACATTTGCCTGCTGATTACTTGGACACCTCAGTTAATGAACCTGCAGCAACAGGTCAGTAGCAGATTTCACACTTGCTGATGGACGTGTTTAGAATGGGGAAATGAGCTAGTGCAGTTTTCTCCAGTTTCAGCTGGCTTGACTTCCCCTTCTGAAAAAGCAGAAGGACAGTCTATCCCTTCTTCATTCACAGCCCTCTTTAGGAGGCACTTTTTGCACAGCTGCCTGCACAACGAGGTCGTCTATTGCTGGTGGAGTTGTCAGTGCTCGCATAAAATGAGGACAAAGTATCACAGCAAAGGAACTGGGAAAATAAATAATTCCAGGGTATTGTCTTGTGAAGTGTATAATAGCAGAATGTCCTCCTGCAACTTTGTATGCAGGAGCTAAAAAAAAATTAAAGAGGATGCCATGGTTTTACTGGAAGGACTGAGTTGGGGTGGTGGGTGTGCTTTAGGTGTAGTCTGCTGCGGGGCATGCAGTAATGCTTATGGGTGCGTAGGCACTCAACGGAGACCTTTTGGTCTCAGACATCTTGAGTTACATCCGCTAAATTAAACTGACAAAATAATTGTACCAATATTTACACCTTCCGAATACCAATTTTATATTAAGAAATTATCTATCTCTAGTCCTAACAGGTCCTAATTTTTGAGATGTTGACTGCATATGAAAATCTCACTCACTTTCAAACTAGTAATACATGAGATGCGTCACCCTTTAGGTGTTGAATGATAATGCCCTTAAAAAGCTTGGTTGTACTAAAATAACATTGCAGCAACTTACCAATGCTCTGACTAGCTTTTCTTCTGGCATGAAAGGTTTGTGTTGACAAAGAAGCAGACAAGTCCCCATGTTTTACTGAACTTTAAAAGCCTGTCCTGTGCAATGGGCTGGCTCCTTTCTCTTAAATGGGATTTTTGGATCCAAGTAGTGTAGGATCCAGAGTGTCCATGGTGGAACTGGGCATTCCTCGGTTATGGCACCCTGGCTTTTCTCATGGCATAACAACCAGCTGAGGTCCAGCACTGCTGTGGTGCAGCTGCTGGCCAGTGTTTTTCCCTTGGGAATTGAAGTTTTCCACTCTTCTGTTTCTTTTTATACCTGTCCTGTCAGAGACCCACTGTCAAGGAAGAGGATAAGCTCTCATTTCTCTTATTGTGTAACAGCTGTATGCCATCAGTGACATAAACAAGGCCTCCCTTGGTTCTGTTGAATTAAGCTGAAATTTAAGCTATCAAAACTCAAAAATGACATTTTGAACAAAGATTAGAGTGGCATTCCTTTTATTAGCTCAATTCATAAGACGTTTTGATACTAGTTTTGGGTGGAGCAGTGCAGAAAAGAGGATAGTCCATTTGCCTAAGAAACTTGATCTTCAGCACTCCATCTTCAACAATCTTGATTGAAATCCATTCCCTAGAGTTCCATGTGTGCTGTTCCCACTCCAAAGCAGTGGAGCCTTACTGAGAGTGCTGCTACCAGCTTGGTCTGGAGGCCGTGGATCTTCATCTTTCTCAAAATCAAGTCCTGCATTGAGATGCCAGCCTTGTTTCCCAAAACATGAATTAGCTCGTGAACTCAGTAAACTCAGCCTGTTCAGATGGGTCATTCCTCTTCTAAGATTTTTCTTCTAAAATGATACTTGACAGCTATTAGCTGCGAGACAGTTGGCGGAATGCTCAGCAGTGTATCACACTGAGTTACAGGTGGTGTCTCCCTGTGAACTAACACATCACTGGCAGCATGATCTACCATCTCTGTTTCATTTCTTGTATCACAAGATATGGAAAGAGGAAACGGGGAGAAACATGTAAATTGCGTGGTTTCCAGTAATGTACTGTCTGTAATGCAGTTTTAAATTTAGAACAAACAATTGTAATTATGAAATAAGTATTCATAAGCAGTAGCTATCTGGTGACAAACAGAGCAGAATCCAAACAGCACTGGATGATCCTTTGTAGTATCTGGGTGTATAATTTTGCCTTGCATATAGGGAAGTCTTCATGTTAAAATAATAAGAAACCAAATGTAAATTACCATGTTTCTGAACTCTATAGCTGCAAAGCACCATACCCAAGAGCCAGGGGAAAATGATGGTTAATATTTGATGGTTTTAATGCAGCCAGAGTAAGCTTTTTTCTTTACAGCTAACAAGGGCATTGGGCTGATCCTGTGCCGGGGTTTACTGCTGGTGGTCAGTGGGACTAGCCTCTGTCAGCTCGGCCATGATTTGGAGCTATTGCCTGCCAGGATCAGGGGACAGGGCTGCTGTCTCATTGCCCAAGGCAACTCTGTTCCCGGCTCAGCGTGGGGCTGGGTTTGCTCTGGTGGCCAGCGCATGGTAAAGCGCTGGCCGGCCGGGGACACGAGCTGCACCCGGGCACGGGCTCCCGGGAGAGATGGAGCACCGGGAGTCAGGGATGGGGCTGAGGCCTCATGGCTGGCTGGAGCTGGGCTCTTCCGAGCATCCTGTGGAGAGTAGGGCCCGGCTGTGTCGGGGGACTGCTCAGCACTGGCGCACGTTGTAATCCAGGGTGCCCTTGATGGGAACAAAAATACTCCTGGGTGCACCTTTGCCTGCAAGCAATGGAGGATTGTTCCTTGCAGCTCTCACATCCATTCAGGTCTTTCTGCCCAGGGCTGGGGAGGGAGAAGGAGAAGGTGGATGCAGATAGTGCGCTGGCATATCAGAGGGGCTTAGCAAGGGATCCTCCTGCTCTCCGAGCGGGAGTTGCGGGTCTATCTCCAGCGCAGGCTGTAGTTTCCCAGTGCCTGCGGTCCCCTCCCATTCAGCCCTGTGCTCGGGTAAGGTGGTGGGCAGGGCTAGGACTGGCTCAGGTTCTCGGGGGCTGCTCAGGGGAGTCTTCTGGTGGCAGACTTTAGGGAAGCTGCAAGTAACTGAAAGGAAACGGTGATGCAAGGGCAGGAGCTGTTGCACACATCCCGTGTGCGCTGCCCCCTGCCTGAGCTGTGCCCCAGCTTTTCTACGTGCCCTTCCCAACCATACCGAGGACGGTGCTGCTATCCCTGGGCTCAGGGAGTGCGTTACATTCTTCGTTCAGCCCTTCGAACTCTGCTAGAGTGTGAAGGCTCCTCTGGCTGGCATTGCTAAGGCACCTGTCCGTCTTTGACCCTGTGCTGTCACCGGGCAGCATCAGCAGTCAGAGGCATCACTTGGATATTAGGGCAGCCACCTTGGCCCTCGCCCTTCACTGTCCTTTGATTCCAGAGGTGCTTCCAGGATATTCCCGAGGCTTCCCAGCCCACGCCTTTCCTCTCCCCGGAGCCTCCGGAGGAGCTGGGCTGGGAACTCGCCATGGGAAACAGTGACTCAATACAAACCACACCGGGTAAACTATTACGGGTGCGACTGCAGCGGAGTTCCGCTTCCCCAGCACTTTAAAGGCGCAGCAGAGCCGTGGCGAGGAGAGAGGGGAGGGGAGGAGAGGAGAGGGGAGGGGAAGGGAAGAGAAGAGAAGAGAAGGGAGGAAGAAAGGAGAGGAGAAGGGAGGGGAAGAGAAGGGAGGGGGCCCAGACGCCCAGGGAAGCAGGAGAAGGGTCTGGAGCAGGACGCCGTGGGCAGGAGCTGCAATGGGGGACGCCTTCATCCGGCACATCGAGCTGCTGGGCTACGAGAAAAGGTTTTTTCCCAGCCAGCACTATGTGAGTACACAGCGACCTTCTGGCAAGTGAGGAACGAGGACTGGCTGGGGTAAAAAGCCTGTCCAGCAAATTTCCTGAAATAAATGTGACCGATGGCCTAAGAGCATCTTTTTTGGGGTGGTCATGGCTGATGGCATGAGCTGGAGGCAGCCAGAGACAAATGTCCTGAACACACAAGATTTTGGGCACTTCCTTTGCAAGCTGTTGATTACTTTGCAGGCTTGGAAAGGGCTTTTTCCTCTTTGATTGCCACCCATACACATGTTTTCATCTCCCCTCTCTGTCCATGCCAAGTTTCCCTAGTGCCCAGCTTGCTCACTGACGTGGCAGAGCTATTTGCATTGGGGTGGGGGAAGGAAAACATGCAGTTTTTCTGACACTAACACATCCGTGAGCCTCCCCAGGCACAACACGGTGTGGGCTCCCACTCGTCTGCAGAGCTGCAACTTCTGCTTTGCCCTTCAGGTCTACATGTTCCTAGTGAAGTGGAATGACCTCTCCGAAAAGGTCGTCTACCGTCGGTTTACTGAGATATACGAGTTCCATGTGAGTCCTCCCGGGACAGGCACAGCACACCAGGGCTCAGGGTGGGACAGAGAGGAGGGTGAATTCCATCTGAAATTGTCCCAAGGCAAACCTGGACTGGATCAAAAGAGGCTTCTGTGTCCAGTCCCGCAAGCTCTTTTGCCCCTTGAAGGTGAGGCCCATTGAGACTCTGTGTGACTGGGCAGGTTTCTCCCAGTGCTGAGGTGTGGGATCCAGCCAGCACATGCTAGTGGCAGCAGGGTGAGCATCAGCAAGGGAGGCAAGCTGCAGGCAGGGTGGTGGGTATCACAGGGGGTTCCCCTGATGCCATCCTCACACTGTGTCTGGCTCTGCTCTGCAGAAAACCCTGAAGGAGATGTTCCCCATTGAATCCGGGGACATCAACACAGAGAACCGGATCATCCCACACTTGCCAGGTGAGGGACAAACACTGGGGTTGGAGGGTGAAATAGAAATTGCAGCTGGTTGGGAAATGCCATGGTGGGTCAAGCTGTGCTGGCTGCCTCCCAGGCAGGTGCATGGTGTGATCATTCGTGTCCGCCAGGCTTGAAATCTAAACCCTGAAAAGATCTGAGCAGTGGCAGCAGTTCCTCCAAACATTCAGCAGCCCCACAGATCCCATCCTTTGTCTCCAAAGGCTGAGCACTCCAGAGGCATGTCCTGTAGCATCAGCTGTGACCCCTTGGCTGGTGCAAAGCATCTGGCTTTGGGGAGGCTGAGCTGAGCTGATCCCTCTTTTGGTGATACCATTACTGGAGTTGGTTTAATGCCCATAAGGCAATACAGATACTTTGTAAGTGATGCAATATGTGACTGGGAATGAACTCCGTATCCAAACAGCTGACACTTTGTTCCCAGGCGAGGTGCAGGTCAGCAAACTTCCCTCTTTTATTTAGTTTCTTGCATTAAAGGAGGCAGGAGAGAGCCTGAGAAAGAAGTGCAGATTGTGGCTGACACCTCTTGAACAGTAATAAGTCTGCACTATGCCGTGGTGTGGGTGATATGTCTGGGGGGAGGCTCCATCGGGGCTGAACTGATACCACCATGTGCTGTTCCCATGTGCTGCCCCCACAATGCTGGGGCTGTTCAAAGAGTCCTTGTTCCGTTTGGGGAACTGAGAGCACTGAGGACCAGGCAGGTGTCAGACTGCTGGCGGGGGGCACAGGGGTGCCACTGACCACATACGTGCACCCCCTGTCATGCAGTTCAGCATTGCTGGGGTTGGAGCTGCCAGTCGCATTTTGGAGCTCTGGGCTCAAGAGCGCCATGGGCCAGTGGGACAGGGGGACAAGCATAAGTATGTCTCCCCTGTCTGCAAGCTGGTCCTGTGAGCCCTTCCTGATGCCCCAGTGCAGCTGCTGTATTTGTGGTCCAGAAGCTGAGCTTGGTTTGAACACACGTGGCAATTATACTGAAGTTGAAATGGGGTCAAACCGTGTCTTTTCTGGGCTTGCATGAGCTGTGCTCCCCCAGAGCTTCACATTTTGGGCACCATGGAGCCAGGCAGCACCCTGGGGCCAGACCCACTTGTTTGCAGGGCAAAATTAATGATTCAGAGCAGCCTCCTTGGGAAAGTATTAAAAACAAGGCTCTCTATCTGCTTTCTCTGAGCCCCTTTCCCTCTCTCCCAGCCCCAAAGTGGTTTGATGGGCAGCGCTCGACTGAAAACAGGCAGGGCACACTGGCTGAGTACTGCTACACGCTGGTCAACCTGCCCCACAAGATCTCTCGGTGCCTGCATGTGGTCAACTTCTTCAAGGTCCGTCATGATGACATGAACCCTGTCACAGACAGCCTGTGAGTCCAGATGCCTGCCATTTTGGGGGAAATCCTGCTTCCCTGGCCTTTAGGTGGTGGCAGCCCACAGGGAAGACATCGCTGCTGATGAATAGGGGTAGTTGGCATTAAAATGCCTTTGCTCTGACCTGTCTAGGATCAAGAAGCCTGAGGTCTTCCTCCTGCCAAAGGATTCCAAGAAAAACCCCACAGGTAAGAGGTCTCAGATGGGTGCAAGCAGCTGCCTCGTTAGCAGCAAAGCCTGCTTGGGAGAGGGACTGCCATCCTACAGATACCCTCACCAAGAGCACAGTCTGTGCCAGAGTTGCAGCTGAGGGGAAGCCAAAGCCTCAGGGGGAATAAGTCACTCTCCTGAGATCCAGCTGGTTTGGGAAAGGAAGAGGCTGGGAGAGCACTTTGGGCTGTCCTGGGGCTGCTTCTGGCCTGCCTGAAATAGGGTGTTTCTGTGCTTGGGGCTGGGAGAGGGAACATCTCTCACTTCTCCCATGCAGACATTACAGGCCCCATTGTCCTGCAAACCTACCGAGCCATCGCTGACTATGAGAAGAGCTCCACATCTGAGATGACTCTAAAAGCTGAGGACATGGTGGACGTCGTGGAGAAGAGTGAGAATGGTATGTGTCCATCCCCCTGAAGAGCCCTGAAGGGCTAGCCCCCTCCCTGCTACCATTTCAGTAGGGATTAGGACTGCTCTTGCATCTTGAGTCCAAATGCAGCATGTGAGTTAATTATGACAGTGAGGTTGAGGGGCAATTCTAGAAAACTCTGCAACCTTCTGGTGTGCCTCAGGAAATGGATGAACTGGTAAAGCTCTCTGGTTGCACCATGCCAGCAGAGACCAGCCCCACCACTGTCCCTTCAGTCCAGGACATGAGGATGCCTGCACCTGGCCCAGCCAGAACAGACTCGGTGCCAGTGCCCCCACAGTGCCCCCACAATATTCTCTGCTCTTGCCCACGGCTGCTTTCCTTGCAGGCTGGTGGTTTTGCCAGTTGAAGAATAAACGAGGCTGGGTGCCTGCTGCCTATCTGGAGCCGATGGATGGTCCTGATGAGTCTGAGGAGCAGGAGCCCAACTATGCAGGTAAAATGATGGGGTGACAAGAGTGTGCATCAGTGCACAGCCCACTGCAGCTCCCCACTGGGATGGCTCTCTGCAAGACCGGGCAATCCACATTGAGCAGGATCACTGGACAGGGAGATACTACTGGACAGGGAGATGCAGGAACTGGCCAGGAGGGATAAATCTCCTGACTTGGTGCCTCAGCATCAATCTCGGGAGCTTCCCATGACCCACAACTCATCATTAGACACATGTTTTGGCTGATCACAGATGCTCATCTTCATCCAGCACCTGTGCTGAGCTGGCTGGGTTAATGCTGAAGTGCTGGGCTGGCAGAGGAGCGCCGTGCCCCAGTGTCATGCTGCTGTGACAAGCAGGACCTTATTGCACAGAGCAGAGAGGGGGTCCCACAGGGTCATGCTGATTGTTCACCAGGCTTCAGGTTCATGAGTTTTATAACACTGCAACAGGCTCTATTAGAATAACACTTCCTTCTGCCTCATTTCATCAACCAAATTCTGAACACACTTTCCAGCAGAGATAGTTGTGCTTCCACTGCTTGCACCCAACAGTTTTCTTCTGAAGAGATGATTGAGTGGCTGGGATGAGCCATGGACACTGACAAGGCTGGAAAAAGTCTGAAAATACACTTGAAGCACGTTAGGTCTTGCCTAAAATGTAGGGTAAATGTTCTGGTGCCTTTTCTCCTCAGCAACTGGGGAGGTTGAGCCCCATCCCTGGGGTGACAGCATACGATCTGCGATCCCCATTTTGTGTGCAGGTGAGTCATATGTGGTCCAGAAAAGCTACACAGCTGTGGAAGAGGACGAGCTGACTCTCAGGGAGGGTGATACCATTGAAGTCATCCACAAGCTCCTTGATGGCTGGTGGGTCATCAGGTGAGAGATGCCCAAAACAGTTCAGGCAAGCAGGATTTAGGCAGAGGGAAGGGATGCACCCATGGTTCTCCACATCAGGGCTGTGAAAGCTGTGGGCTGTTTGGTGCCACTGCTCAGCACTTCCTTTGCAGGGCTACTTCTCAGAGTCTGTTCTTTGACAAATACTAAATGTTGCAGCTAGAGATTCCTCTGCTGGTGACTTCAGAAATACCCAAGGAAGCAGATGGAAAAAAAAAAAGAATTATCTGTTACTTTGCCTCTAATTGCTCTGGCACATTTTGCTTTGCAAAATCTCAATCTGCAAGGAACATTAAGATATAACCCACATGACACCAGTAGGGGACAGCTGTGAACCATGAATCATGGTTCCCATGAATCATGGGATACCCTCAGTTGGGGGTGTTCAAGACCAGGTTGGATGGGGCTTGGAGCAACCTACTCTAATGGAAGGTGTAGCTGCCCATGGCAGGGAGTTGGAGCAAGATGATCTTTAAGGTCCCTTCCAACCCAAACCACATGGGATTCTGTGGCTACCCACAAGGATCATCAAGTGTCTCTCCTGGACTGAAGAGGCAGTTGCAGAGCCATGATTGCAAGTGATGTCGCTTTGTGTTGCACTGCAGGAAGGATGAAACCACAGGTTATTACCCCTCCATGTACCTGCAGAAAGCTGGGGAGGTGAACATCTCCATGAAGAGTGAGCTGAGGAACTGGAGTGCTCCTCCACGGAGGTAGGAGAAGCTTTGGGTGGTGGGGAGAACGGCTAAAGCTCTTCCTTGAGCAAGATGAAATTAAACCGGACCGTGGGTTATGGTGTCCCCTGCTTGGCCTGTAAATGAGGAACTGCCAGAAGAGATGTGAGCAGAGCAGACAGACCAGGGCTGCAGCAAAACTAGCTGTGTGCTCCCCAACTTCCACAGGCATATTAGCATTGCTGATGCCAACTGCATGATCCTTGTTCCAACAGGTCCTCCATCTTCAGGCATTTATCCTTGACACTGACACATGCCCCACACTCCACTCCTCTGCATCTGATCCTTGGGCGCTGGGGAGCCATGCCAAACCCTACACCAGGGACCTCAGCTTTGCAGCCAGGATAGGTGCTGTATGTCCATTCATCAAAGAGCTATAGATCACTTTGGGGGCTTTCCTGGATAAACCTCATGCCCATCTAATCCTCCCAGCCTTTTGCCAAATCTTCCTTACCATCCCCATCATTACTTTCCAGACTTGTGCTCAGGGTTCACCCTTCAGTGTTTCCTTCCAAAGCACCATCCAGCTACCTCTGAACACATCATGTCTCGCTCATGGCTGCCCTCAAGGGCTGGCATCCACCATGCAAAACCCAAAATCAGAAACTGGGGTTTCGCTGAAGCAGAGGAGGAAGCACCAGGAAAGAAGTGTGTGGTGTGAGATCTGACAGCATTAAATTGAAAGCTTTGTTTCTCCTTCCCTGCAGATCCACCATCCGAAATGCGAAGAGCATTCACAAACAGGGCCGGAAGCAGATCAGCCAGGAGACTTACAGGAGGAACAGCAAGAAGTACATCCAGAGCCAGTACAAGACCAATGCCATCAGTAAGTCTCAATGGGACTGAAATCCTGCAGGCATGGACCGTGCCCCCTAGCACTGGCAGCTGGAGCAGGATGGCACACTGAGGTCACACTATGCCCAGCTGCCCTTTTCCTATAGGGAAAGTGTGTGCAGGGAGGTGTTTCTTTCAGTGAGGTTTCTTACCCCTGGCTAGACGTCAGACAGAGTAGAGTATGGACCTGGAGGGAGGCCAGCCCACATTTGGGACCTGTGCACTCAGCCTCCCCTGTTCTGCCATTCCCATTGCCATTGCATTTGTACATGCATTGCATGTACATTAGCTGTCAGCAGAGCCCCCAGAGGGAAGTGTTGCATGAAGAATCATAGAATCATAGAATGGTTTCAGTAGGAAGGGATCTTAAAGAACATCTTGATCCAATACCCCACTTTCCACTAAACCAGGTTGCTCCAAACCCCATCCAACCTGCCTTTGAACACTTCAAAGAACAGGGCAGCTACAGCTTCCCTTGGCAACTTGTGCCAGGGCCTTACCATCCTCACATGAAGTTTTTTTCCTAATATTTAATCTAAGCCTGCCCTCTGTCATTGTGAAGCCATTCCTCCTTGTCCTGTCACTCCAGCCCCTTGTCCAAAGCCTCTCTCCATGAGAAAGGAGGTTGCCATTGAGGTAGACCCTTTAGATCCAGCAGTCCCCCTGCAGTACCCCTGACCTTTCCAAGGGAGAGCAGCTCCTTGTGCAGACCTAAAGCTGGGCCTCCCGTGAGAAGAGTTCCCACCTGGACACCGGTGGGCTCATCCTGCCACCAGGACCTACAGGAAGACCATTGCATGCAGGAGGGAGGAGAGGCAGAAACTTTGGTGGCCATCACACAGGAAGCTGTTGAACATTCATGAGGGTGGTGGGCGGTGGAGCTCTCTGACCCATCTGACCTTCTGCTTTGCTCACAGTTGAGAAAAATGAGCCACAGGAGAACACCACCAAGGCTCAACCTGCTGTTCCTCCCCGTCCCAGCAAAGATGTCATCCTGAACCGCTGCACCGAGAGCACCCGGAGAAAGATCCTGTGAGGATTTTCTGAGCCCCCCCCCACCCCAGCCCCCTAGTGCTTTGCCTCCTGCAGCCCTTGCACAGCCAGGGCTTGGAGCCAGAGCAGCGATCCCAGTGGTTCTGTGGCCACCGCAGGCCCACTCTGCCTTCCCTCCTGATGGCACCGTGAGGAGGGACCAGCCCTGCCCCACCAGCTCTGAGGGGCTGAGGCCATGCAGCCACCAGGACCCCTCATCTCTAGACCCTTTTCTATGACCTCTTTGTATTTTGAATGATTTTGTGATTTTCATCAATAAAGGAGAGCGACTCGATAGACATCTCAGTGTCTATCTGGACAGTGAATCAGGCAGGCCTTGAGTAGTGGTGCAGCTGTGGCAGCAGGGAAGGTGTTCCTCCTTGGGGATATTGGGCAAGGATCTCTGGCAAAAGATGCTGGCAGGGAGGAAAGTTAGCTGAGGATGAAAGGATGGCAGCTTCCTCTTAGAAGGCGGCTGCTTTTGTTCCTGAAAAGCGAGGGCTGGGGTGGGGGCACAGGGACTCCGAGGGTGTGTGGTGGCTGGCTCTGGGTGCCACCGCAGCCAGCCCAGACGGGTGGGGCTGGATTTGAGTTTAGGTTTCGCTGGGGGCTGGGTCTACGTGTAGGTTTGGGCCCGAGTTCGAGATGTGATCTTGGTTTGGGTCTGGGACTGGCTCTAAGTCCATATTAGGGTCTGGATTTAGGTCTGCGGATACGTTTACATTTAGATCTAGGTCTGGGTTTAGGTGTAGATTTGGGTCGGGGTCCGGATCCGAGCGGTGTGGGCCACACCCTCTACGGAGGGCGGGGTAGCTCCTTTAAGACAAGGCGCCGCTGCCCTGCGGTAGAGCGCGTGCGCGCAGGGGCGGGGGTTCTGCGCAGTGCGCGGCAAGATGGTGGCGGTCTGAGAGTGGCCATGGCGGGTGCGCTGAGGGCGCTAAGGGCGCCGGGGGCGACGCGGCCGCTCCTCCGCAGGGGCTTGCGCGGGACGGCGGGGCCGCCGAGCGCCCGCCAGCTGCGGGAGGCTGAGGAGGCCACCCCGGTGTTCCAGTATGCCGGGAAGGCGGCCAGGCGGAAGGACCGCGTGTTCGTGTGGGGCTTCAGTTACTCGGGCGCCTTGGGCGTCCCCAGCTTTGTGAAGCCGGACGCGGGCTGGAAGAAGCCGCGGCGCGTCCAACCCACGCCGTACCGCCTGGAGACGGAGGAGAAGGTGGGCCCGGCCTGGCGTGGCCGCCGCGACCCCCTCCGAGCCCGGAGCCTGGTCAGGGCTCTACACAGCCGAGAACGCCGTCACGGGATCGGGTTTAAAGGCTTTGCCGTGGTTCACGGCTTTTTATCGGTGTAGCAGTGTTACTCAAGATTATTGGTATAACCGCAGCAACATACAGTTTGGAAAATGTGTATCTGCAATTTTGTCAGAGGTGTGAGAGAACCAGAGTGTGAAGAGCCAGAGAAAACGAGCCTCGCTTCCAGTGGCTCCGTGGCTGCTTCCACACGACAGATGGGAAACTTGTCTTGAAAATCGTGTTATTCTTTTGTGTGCATGTTTCACTCGTTGTGCCCTGCTGTCCAATACAGAAAAAGTCAGAGCATTCATGGAATATTTTGAGCTGGAAGCGACCTACATGGATCATCGACTCCAACTCCGGACCCTGCACAGACACCCCCCCAATCCCCCCTTGTCCCTGAGAGCGTTGTCCAAACTTTCCTGGAACTCTGCCAGTCTTGGGGCTGTGCCCACTGCCTTTGGGGGCCTGTTCAGTGCCTCACCACCCTCGGGGGGAAGAACCTCTTCCTGAGATCCAGCTAGCCTAACCCTGCCCTGGCACAACTTCAGGACATTCCCTGTGCCCTGTCCCTGGTCACACCGAGCAGAAATTGGAGCTGCCCCTCGGGAGGAAGCTGCAGACCCCGATGAGCTCTGCCCTCAGTCTTTTTCAGGCTGAGCAAACCAAGGGACCTCAGCTGCTCCTCACACAGCTTTTGTGGTGGGCATTTTTTGGCTAAAGGAGTAAAATACGGAAATGTTACTCTTTTAATATCTTTGGGTTTTTTTTAGGCTGCTGATGCAGGTCAGCAAACAGGTCTTCTGGTTGTATTTGAATGGGGCCAAAATAATGCAAAAATACAGACGTATGCATACAAAAACAAAACTCAAAGGCAAAAAACTTGGACTTGAATTTGTGCCATTGTGCTTATCACAGAAGAATGTTTCTGATAATTTTTCCATGATCATACATGCCATGAGTTTGGGCCATATATGGATGTAGCTGAATGAAGGATGAATGCTGATGAACAAATAGCATGGGGTGAATTGCTTTTCTAAGCCACAATCTCTAACTGAATGGTGTGGGTTTTGTCTGTCTTCAAAGATATCCTCTGCTGCCTGCGGTTATGGATTCACGCTGCTGGCCTCTAATACCACAGACATCACGAAAGTGTGGGGTATGGGGCTCAACAAGGATTCCCAGCTTGGATTCCAGAGAAGCAGAAGAGATCAAAGTAAGGATTGAAGTGTTTTAAACACGGGTGGGGGACACTGCAGGATACCTGTGGTACAGGAAACTTCAGTTTGAAGGTGTGAAAAATGTCAGGAGTCTTTGATGCAGTGCTGAGCTGTGCTTTGTTTTTTTTTAAAGCAATCTTTTTCTGAAATTTAACTGTGTTTTTGTGTGCTTTTTAATTGGTCAGGGTGTGCCTCCGTTTTACGAACTGCTCTTACAGAGTTTAGTTACATTCAGGCAGGAGTGAAACTGTTTATTCTGCACAGTGTGGGTGTTGGCTAAAGTGTGGCTTTGAATGTAGTTCGATAGTAAACAATTTTGGGGCCTAGGTATTTAAAGGATTTTGGCAGGGCGGTTTGCTCACCGCTGTTGCCTTTGCACTTATAAACTAAATTCCTTTCCCACGGAGCTCTATTTATACAGTCAGTGATTCTTTTTTGTGTGTAAGTGGAAAGCTATAGGGTTTGGGTTTTTTTTATTTTAGTAGCAATTTGAATTTTGAAGGAAAAACATGTTATTCAGTCATCCTGTCTTATAGTAGGCTCTCGAGCCATTTAGGATGATGATTTCTGTGCAGAATCTTGAAACTTTTCACCAAAGGCAGATAGAAGAAAAACAAACTTTCAGAATGGCTGTCTTTGAAGTCATTCCTCCATACACAATTGAAGAAAATCATGTTAAAAGCAGTTTTTCTCTTTATAGTGTGTAAGAGTGTAATGCATTAAGGTAGGGTGATATGGGCAAAAGATTAAACTTTGTGGAGAAGCAAAAGAAAATTGCAGCTTCAGTGCAGCATGCTGCGGTTTCCAGCATTGCTGTTCTGTGCTTGGCTTTGTGACTTCCACATGTCTTTAGACAGAGATTTGGCTGCCTTTCAGCTCCTGCTCTATTGCATGGTGAGCACCTGCCATTCACAAACATCCTGTTGTGCTGCCTGTCCTCACATTCACTAGTGTCTTACTGCAAAAGGGCATGTGTAGATTTTCTAGGTTTTTTTTTAATTCTTATTTTTATTGAAGGTAGTGAGAACCAATTAAAGCACTGCTGCATGTGAGCAGAAGACTGCTTTGAGTCGTCTGGGATTTGATTTATCTTGTTACAGTGACTTTCATTGATATCCAAGCTTTTTATCTCCCCGTAACCTTTTCCCTGGTACTGATTTATGTTTTGCTGTTCTTTTTTTTTTTCCCCCAGTCGACTGTAACTGATACATATTCTTCAAGTTACTAAGTCTTTTTCAAGTACAATGTGTCATTTTCTTTCTTGAGATTTTTATTCCCTGTGGAGCTATCTTAGTTTTTCTTGCATTGCTTTTTTCTGAAAGGAGCTTTAATCTACTGTTCTTTAAATATAAAGCCCTAAGACTTTTTTTTTTGTTCACCTTTCCTGCTTTTTTTGGTAATTGTTGCTCTTCTACCTTGTTTGCATTAATCCGCATTTTCACAGAGTATTTAGTTTGTGGTTGGTGTTAAGCTCTAGTAATCCAGCCTTATTCACCAAAGTGGTTGAACATACGGCTGAAAGCCCCAGTGTCTCACCTATGCCACCTGATGCCTTAATTCAGCCTCAGGGTGTGGTGGAGTTTTAATTAGTTAGTGATTATTGGCTTCAGCTATTGACACATTACCTTGGCTCGCTCTCTCTCCCCCTCTGAGATAGATTTCTGTCAGCCTCCTTGGTTAGTATTTTGACTTTCTAAAATGTATCTGCTTTTGTAACAAAGCAGAATTGAGCCTGTGAATGTACCAGTGGATCGGCAACTATATGCTAAATTTACTTTGTGGAAGCTACTGACTTAACGTTTTTCTCTCTTCATCAAGCTAAGGGCTATGAATATGTCTTGGAACCGTCTCCAATTCCATTACCGCTGGAGAAGCCGCAACAGACTCGAGTCTTGCAGGTGTCCTGTGGGAGAGCCCATTCCCTGGTCCTGACAGATAGTGAAGGAGGTATAATGTTGCTCATGGTGGTGACAAGGGATGCCAGACTATGCTTTTATTAAAAGGTTGAAAAAGGTTTGTTTTCTGTCCTGTAGAGCTAGACCCCAGGCAGTCTGTGCTGTAAATGGGATACAGGCAGCTGTTGGCCTTTGTGGGATTGCACCTGCAAGGGAGAGATGTGACTCTGCTTGGCTCAAACTGTAAATCTGTTGGGATCTTTTTCACTATGAACTTTGTTTATCTAGCACCAGGCCTGGCTGAATAACACATTTGTTGTGTTCACTCAAACATTTTTGAATGCAACTGTGGATGACTATGCCAATACTCCTGTGTTACTTTTCCCTTGAAGCCCCAGAGTGCTACATTTATTAAAAAAAAATAATTAATAGCCCTTTATGGAGAAGATCCTGTTTGTGAATGGTCTTTCCATGTCTTTGGGAATTCTCTGGTGCAGTGGCTTTAGTCCTGCACTGAGTGATCCAGTGCACCTTCTCTGTGGGTGAGCTGGTTGGTTGGTTGATTTACCACTTTAGTGGGAATGCTGATCTATTTCTGAGTCTCCTTTATAACACAGGATGAACTAGCCAATTCCTGACAAACAGCCAATGGGCTCCAGGTACCCCTGCTGTGCTCGCAATAATATCACTGAGTATTGTTGGTGAAAATGAATTCAGTCACTTGAATTAAAGTGTACTTGCTTTGAAGAAAGCTTATGTCATTTTTATATTACTCTGATCTACCTTTCAGACTGAGAATGGCATGAAAATATTTTGTTGACCTGAAAAGAGTCTTTCAGGGGATTGGACAGCAATAAAACTAATGCATTTTATCATTGGTTTTCAGTTTTCACAATGGGAAACAATTCTTATGGACAGTGTGGCCGGAAGGTTGTTGAAGATGAAATTTACAGGTGAAAATTTGAAGATCCTGAACTTTCTTAATGTTAAAAACATAATTACATAAAAGCAACCCTGCAGAAAAGCCTGAAGGTGGGAAAAGTCTGGTAGTATAAGCGTGCCATTTAAGATTAAGGAGTCTGAGAACAGGCCTTTGTGCTGCAGGGGTCATAAAGGCCTGTTGGCTTTGAACCCAGGCTGGGCACTAGTATTCTGCTGACCACATTCACAAAAGACAGAAGTTCTCACAGGACATAGTGAGAAAATCCAGCCTTCATAAATTGCTTGAGGTAATTGGTGTTAGTAGTTGGACTTTCTCCCTTTAGCTGCTCAGAGCCCAGGTGCTCTTCCTGAGGGTGTTAGAAAAGCTGTTTAATTATGAAAGAGGTATCCTTTTGTTGAGTCTCTGCTGTAACTCCCTCTGAGTCTGTAGTGCTTTTCCTTCACAGTGCCTTTCCTTTTTCTGGGCCACACCGAAGCATATGCTCAAAATGCTTTGTAAGATAGCAGTGAGTAAGTGAATAGTGGGAATGTGTAAATGAAAATTCTGATTCTCTGGCAGGACCTAGAAGAAATCTTCTCCATTGTTCTCTCTGTGGTCTGCAACACTTGGACTGTAGAATTTGAGAAAATAATTGTGATTAGGTAGCTTTTGTTAGCCTTGATACTGCAAATCAGTCATTGGATTGTTCATAATTCCCAGTATTATGAAAGAATTACAGAAATGTTAGCACTACACTTTGCTCTGGGATATTTGGTTAATCTCTGGTTAAGTGTAGTGTTTATATAGGTGCTGCAGTATTATGAAGTGTTTGGACTCATTCTAGACTAGGGACCATCTTTGAGGATTGCTCCTACCACCAGTTCCCATGAAAGGTTATATTTAAAAAGTGACAGTTCTAAACTTCTTAAGCAAGAGAATGTAAAATTATGTTCCTTCTTCATGCAGTTATTTGCAGTGGAACTACCTGTGAGTGAATCTCTTTTGTATAAAGTGGCTTTCAGTTTCAGCTGCAGTCCTCTGAAATCCTCTGTGTCATCTTTTCTCTTCTCGGTGGTTCGTTGGTGTCCAGTGAAAGCCATCTGATTCATCAGCTGAATGAGTTTGACAGCAGAGTTGTCCAGGTAAGAGGATCATCTGAACTCTGTTCTGAAGGTGGATTTTGAGCCAGCTCAACAGCCAAGCTCAGAGGGTGTGGTCATTGGCATGAAGCCAAGCTGAAACCAGTAACGAGTGTTGTATCCTGAGGCTTAATACTGGACCCAATCCTATTTATATTTTCAGTAGTGTTCTGGATCACTGAGTGTACCCTCAGCAGGTTAGCAGGTGTCAGAGGGTGGTGCTGCCTTCCAGAGGCTGGAGGAATGGGCCTTTGTGAACCTCAGCAAGGGGAAGGGCCAAGTCCTGCCACTGGGGAGGAGCAGCCCCAGACACCGTTGTGCTGGGGGTGACTGGCTGGGAGGCAGCTCTGCAGAAAAGGCCCTGGGGTTCCTAGTGGGCACCAAGTTGACCATGAGCCTGCAGTGTGCCCTTGCTGTAGAGAAGGCAACTGATACCCTGGGCTGCATTAGGAGTGTTACCTTCAGGTCAAGGGAGGTGGTTCTTCCCTTCTGCTCGCCATTGGTGAAGCCATGCTCAGAGTACATTGTCCATTTCTGGGCTCACCAGTACAGGGAGGTCATTCTGACACTTCATCTCTTCCTGTCCTGATTTCTTGTTCCCCATGTCAATTTTGTAGTGCTTGAAAGTTGTTTTAGTTTGAATGTTGTCTTTCCCTTTTCAAAAGTGAGCTGTGAGACCATCACTTAAGACTAGCCAGCATTTCTCTGGGGCAGGTTCCTAGGAGAGCAAGGGAGTGCAGAGCAGCAGAAATGCCACTACGCCTGCCATGGCTGCAGCATTCCGAGGAGCAGTTTGTTAGTATGTCTGTGCCCCTGTAGCATATGGTCTAGGGGCAAACTGCTCCTCTTCCATCATTCATTTAGATCCACCTGATGAGACTGTGGCATGGTACATCCTGAAAATGTTTAGAATTAGGCTTGTAAACTTCTGTTTGGACTTTTAATGATTTTATTTTTTTGAGGGAGTTGAATACCCTGTTTGCATGTTGATAACAACAGTTATATGCTTAATATTGGTAGTCATTCTTTTCACTTGTTGATTAAATCACTTTAATCTTTGGCTAATTTTTAATGTCTGCTTTTGAGTGGCTTTTTGCTTGGCTTTTAATTCATGCCGAGCCTAGTTTAACATAAACGTAGATTTGAGAACAGCTGTGTGCCTAGAGCACTTACATGGCAAGGAATCAATAGCAGTTTGTAGCTGGCATCAAGAGCCATGTGGCTAGCACTCTGGGAAGGGAGAGCTCTTATTTACTCTGTTTTATTGTATTGTACTGCTGAATTGAGCTTTTTTTCCTTGTTTTGTATCTCAGACCAATTCAACTGTAACATCACTTTTCATCAAAAAATCTGCTGTTTTCAGTGTTGTGTCCTGCTATTCTTGGTCTTCCCTGTCTGTAGAGCTATTTGATCAGGAAAGAAAAGTCAAAATTTGAACTGATGTTCATTGTAGATGCTCATTGCTCAAATTATCTGCAGGTAATGCTTCATTACATTGAGTCTGAACATGCGACCTTTCCTGACCTGCTCTGACTTTTTGTTTGTGTGCAGGTAGTGTGTGGGCAGGACCACAGTCTGTTTAGAACCAAGAAAGGTGCAGTCTATGCATGTGGATGGGGAGCTGATGGACAAACAGGTAGGAGCTCAATTCTGCTTGCTTTTCAGGGGATTGATGAATATAACAAGTTTCTAATTCACAACTTATGCTGTGTATTTTTCATGCGTGTGTAGACAGAAAGAGGCTAGTGTGTTTCCAGCTGTGTGTAGATGTGCTTGGTATTCTTGTGTAACCAAACGGACAATCTAGTTAATTTTTGGAGTAGCTTTAGAATTCCATGCTGGCAATCCAGGCATGCAGTCTGAGGAGAGTGTGTCTGATAGTTAAAACTTCTGAGAGGATGTGGAAGTGATGTGGTCAGCTTAGCTCTCCGGTTCTGTGCAGGCTTTGCCTTCTCGATTCTTGTTTCAGGCTCTGTTTTGCTTCTTGCTCTTTTAAACTGACTGAGCCCTTCAGCAGCCTCTGCTGTCTTAGCATGGGATCTTTGGCTAGGCCCTTTTTCTGGTGGCTTTTGTTGTCAGAGAACTTCCTCACAGTCATTCCTACTGTTTAGTCTTTCCACTGCTCCCAAAGCCGTGGTTTTCCCATGTTGTTTTTTGCCAGGATGCAGTAGCCCATCTTTCTTCTCATCTACACTGGTCTCTTTTCCAGGCAGCAATTTGGCATGGGCATGTAAAACATTTGCTTCCCAGCCTTCTTTGCCACTTCCTTGCTGTTGTCAAACTGATTGCAGGATGCTGTTACTCATGGCTCTCCTTAGAAGAGATGGAATGCAGCCAGTTTGTGAAACTCCATCTCTGTCTGGTTGTCTGCCTGGCTTGGTTACTGTTCTTCAAACATTTTAGTCCATGCAGACAAGAGATGAGACTGTTTTCCAGATGTGATTGTATAAAGTTGCTGTGTACTCCAGAGAGGTAGTATTGGCTAGTGGACATGGTGTTTGTGGCTGCTTGTCCATTGAAGTTAAGTAGTATGGACAAAAAGATGTCTTTTGGAGGATGGGTGATTTTGTTACGTGACAGAATGGTCCTATGCAGGTGTTATGTGTCTGGAAAAAAATTATTCATTATCTCTCAACTTTTTATTCTTTCAGGTCTTGGACACTACAACATCACCAGTGTTCCTACTAAGCTATGTGGCGACATTGCTGGAGTAAACATTATCCAGGTCTCTTCTTATGGGGACTGTTGTCTGGCTGTTTCAGATGAAGGAGAAGTCTTTGGTTGGGGGAATTCAGAATACTTGCAGTTGGCGTCTGTCACAGAAACCACACAGGTCAGTTGGCCTGGGAGTGTGTTTTTACATGTTTCAGTTTGGCTGCTGTGCACAGAGTTAAAAATTACACACTTCTCCCTGTTCTGGGTCCTTCTGGCATCAATATAAATTGATATAAACTAACACTACCAGCAGGCTGCTTTTACCTATGCTTATAAAACCAACCTGTCTGACACGTTTGTATAGCTTTAGGCAGTATGTTTCCCAGCTTTGATAGGCAAAGGCTTGTGTGACCTCACCCCAGTTTGTTAGGCTAAAAACCCCATGTTCCTTCTTCATCCCTTGGACTTTGCACCAAATTGAGACCCAGCTCAGGTGCTTTTGTGAGTTTCAGGACAGGAATTAGTCTTGTGGCTGGTTAATCTAGAATTTCAAGTGGATATCCTTAGTAAGTTTATAACTGAGTCTTCAACAAATTCCAGTGTCTCACAGAAAAGTTTTTTTGTAGCATACTTACATGGGGCAAAAATACAGCACTGACTTCACACTAGGCATTGTAGTACTGAGCTCATTAGGCATATGGTCTCATCTTACAGTTAGTTTAGGAGGTGGAGTTAGGGAATTTATTAATAATCAAGCTACTCTTAGCAGAAGACTAAGAGCAGATAATTAAATTGGAATGGCTTTAGCAAAATCTTAGAAGCCTTTGTTTCCCATGCCTCTCCTGATGTATCCTCAATGTAGGGCTAAATGCTGAGACCCATAAGGCCTGTAAACAGTGATCAGGTTATGCTGTGTAGTAGTTTTCCTGGCTGGGTGCTTGGTGCAGGTCAGAGGGGTCTGAAATGGATGAGTTGTGAAAATGAGAGTCTTAGCCACAATGAAGATAAAGTCCAAATTGTGGAATAGCAGAACTGTGACATCAGGGATCATGTGTTACATCTGTCAAGCTGTGTACATTTCTGTTGTGTTGGACTGAACCAAGTACGTACAATTTTCATGGAGTGATTTTTTTCACTAGCATGTTCAGAAATGCCACTGCAGACCAAATTTTAGTGATTTAGTCCATTGTGAAAATTTGCAAATGTGCTCACCTATTGAGTTCCCTGTTGTGTCTGACTTGAAGAACCAGGGATAGAGGCAGACATTAGGCATTCCCAGCCTTGTTGCCTTTCATGTAAGCTTTCCAGTGGGTGACCTTTTCCACCTTGTCCTTACCTTAATGAATTTCGTGTAGTTTTTTTTAATTTTTGGGACTTGTAACTTACTCTGTTATTCAAGCAATAAGGGTTGTATCAGGAATCCAGTGTATGCAGGCTCGAACCAGAACTAAAGAATAAGTTAAAATATGTGCCTGGTTTGTAGTTTACCTTGTCTCTAACAACTCTTCTACAATCTCATACAGGTGAATGTTCCCAGACATTTGCCATTCAAGATTGGGAAGATAAAGGAGGCTGCCTGTGGAGGGACCGGCAATGCTGTGCTAACAGGTGAGTTCACTTCTAGGATGATCCACTTCTGTGCAAGGCCATGCAGTAGGTGGATTGTAACATCATGGAACAAGCGTGTTGTTTTCAGGAAACAGGGAAGTACTGTCTGTTACGAGGAAAGCTGTGAGACTGAGAAACCTGTAATTTAAGAATGAATTAGAGGAGTTGTTTTCACTAGTCCAGAGCATTGCTTCCAGTGTGTGCTGTTTTGAGAACTTCTGCGGACTAGAGCAAGAGTATGGCTGCTGTTGGCTCTTCTGTTCTCCTTTGCTGGTCACACAGGCCATGTGTGGTCTATGATGAGTGTGGATATAGGAAGGAAGTAAGGCAACATTTGATAGAAAGAAGAGCCCTTCAGACTCCATATGAATCTGACATATGTATAAATCATGATAAACTAGAACAGAAAGTAGAGAACAGTGAAACTCTGCAGCAGGTTCTTAGTGACTGTTCTTTGGATTGTCAGTGGCTGGGGAACACAGCTGGAGGGTTGCTGAGTCAAGGAATGGGGAGAGGGGATTGTACTACTTTTATGAAGGATTGTCTCAAGGAAGATGTTCATATTTGTGAAGGGATTGTTGTGATGACCAGACATTTGAGCTTCTAGTGTGAAAGAAACAGAACTACCTGACAAGAAACCTCCTCTGTTTTATACTCTCCAACTGCTGACTTTCCCAGGCACTCAGCTTAAGGCAGAATGCCAGTCAGAGTGATGAGCCTACTGGTAGTTTGGGCGTGCCTCAAAGGAGAAAGCCATGATAATAAACCCTCAACCTCTGTCCCATCAGTCAGTAAGCTGAAGTATTTTATTCAGCCCACACTGTCTTGGTATTATTTCCCTGTGAAAATTTTGCCTGGGAAGCTTGATCTGCTTACACAGCTTAGGAAAAAAATTGAAGCATTTGGATGGGAATGCGTTGTTTGCAGATTTTAAATAATCAAAAGGTGTTAGACTGATCTGGTAGAAAGGAAAATACCCCTTTGGTTCTGATTAACTCTTGGTCATGGCATGAATTTCTCAAGCACAGACTTTCTTACAGAATGTGTTCTTATTGTAATACAGAAGAAGGAAATATTTTTGTCTGGGGCTATGGAATTCTTGGAAAAGGACCAAACCTAATAGAGACAGCAGTGCCAGAGATGATCCCACCCAGCCTTTTTGGCTGGTCAGACTTCAATTCGGACATCCGTGTTGCTCACGTTCGCTGTGGACTCAGCCAGTTTGCAGCACTTACAAGTAAGTTTCTCATCTTACTGTCGTGGAGAAGTCACATTGCTGTGTTATTGGCAGAGAAAAAGAAAACCGAAAAGGAAAAAAACCAAAAAACAAACAACAAAAAGTACCCATCTTTCTTGAAACTGAAAGCACACTGGAATGCACCAGAGTGGCGGGCACCGTGTTTACAGGTGTCAGCATGGTTTCTGGCATATGTACTGCTCTAACTTATGCTTTAATTAAGAAAGTGTTATTTGTCTAAAGCAAAAAACTTCTCTCAAACAGAAAACCTGGAAGGTTATTTCATTTCTCTGTATAGAATGAGTCAGTCTGATGCACTTTAGCAGGAGCAGAAATTTATGTGATAAATGAACGAACTAAAACCGAGTCTAAATGGAGCTAGATGTCAGGGTTTCTTGGCACTTCTGGCCAATTGAGTTAACAGCCTGAGGTGGGCAGACCCAGACATTTAATATACAAAGCAGTATGATACTATGCTCTGTACACCTGATGCGGGTTCCCAGTCTTTGAAGGGTTTGGAATTTGGAAGTCATTTAACATCGAGTAGCAGAGGGCAGCAGCACAGAGACTCACAGCGAGCGTTTGTGGCCTGGGGGGCAGGGCATGGTGGGCGGTGGAGGGGGGAGGAAGTGCCAGTGCCAGGTCCTTTGGGGCAACCTGGATGTGTGGCATTGTCAGACTGATTGCAGAGTGCTTATAAGTGGCCTCCCCTTAGTGTTCAGGAAGCATTAAAACCATGTTCTGATGAAGTTGTACTTATGTTAAATTGTGTTTTGATTGTCTGTGCAATGGGGCTGATCCAAACACTTCTGAGATCATGTTTTCCTGGGGAGCCTAAAATTCTTTAACTCTGTTAAACACAAGTTTTTCCCCACACATTGCTTTTCCCCAGCTGTCATTAGAAGGACACTTCCGTCAGGCAGCAGAACAAGCAGTCCCCTGGTGGTGGCTTGGGACAAATTTTATTGCCTTGCTTACTGGATTTGCTCTGCTGATAGCTGATATGGATCAGTGACTTTCTCTACAAATGATTCATTTCACAAATGATGCCCTGGAATTTCTTCTGCTGCACTCCTTCAAATAAAATTCCAAAGCAAGAGCTGTAAGAGGGGGAAACAAAGACTTGTGCACGGAACTTTTTGCTTGTCCTGCTCATTAGGCATCGTTTTCCCCAGACACAAGTACATTTATTGTACCTTGAAGTAAATTTGGTGACTGTCATACTGCATGTATAACCCTGAAATATATACTCCCAGAAATACTGTAGCCACATTTGCCAACATCACAAATAGAATTCTTCATTTTTAATGTCTCTTCTATTATTTCCTTCTCCTATATAGACAGAGGAGAACTGTTTGTATGGGGCAAGAATCTAAGAGGGTGCCTGGGAACTGGAAGAATGGAAGATCAGTATTTCCCATGGAGGGTAAGGATGGTGATATTAAGGCCAAGAGTGTATTCTTTGGCTGGTTTTTGTTGTCCTGAGGACAAGGACTATCATTTGCTGTGTGGTTTTGTTGAGTAATTCTGAAAGAAGTGGAAGTCTAAGATGACTGTGGAAGGTAGGCAATCAGGTGGACCACCCTGGAGTCTCTGTCCAGGTGTCTGAGCTTGCAGTGGATGTGTTTCTGTAGTTTCCTTTTAAAAACGAACAAAACCAGACCAGCTCTGAAGCATTTGCCTAAAATCACACTGCTGTGACTGAGTGGGATTTCTGAGTTCACCAAGCGTGGCATGTCCAGGTTTCCCTGAGTGTGGACATTGGGGGTTATGCTCCTTCAGACAGACAGCTCCTGTCTCACAGTACTGTGGCAGTGTGCTGGGATCCTTGTCTGTGACCTCCTATTGCCCTAGAACTAGCCAGCTGTTCTCTCTTAGCTCTAAGGAAAAACTTGCTTTTTTAGCCTCTGCTTTCTTTTGAAGTCAGCTTTAAGTGAAGAAGCTGTAATTTCAGGAGTGAGGATCTGGCTTCAGCATCAAGGCACAAACTGCCTTAGGCTGAGTTGAGCCTTTGCCTAGTCCCAGTTCTTGTTGATAAGACAAGAGGCAAATCCTTATGGTGCTTGGACAGATGCTGCTCTCTGGATTATGCTCTCTCTTCAGTCATGCTACTTTTGCTGTTGAACAGATGGGCTGAGGCTACAATCTCTGTGGTTTGGTAGTGAGCCAGCTCTCCTGTCCTTCCAAAGGTTTATGTACTTCTGTGAAGGAAAAGGAGGAGTATTTCACAGCTCAGTGCACAAGCATGTCTGGTGCTGAATCTTGTTCTTTTTGGGTTTTCAAGTTGCCACTTCTGTTGGTACAAGGCCCTGTGAAACCAGCTGGCACGTTGAACATAAGGAGGTTGAGAAATGGGAAATATCAGGTGCTAGCTTGATAAATAACCCATTCTTATGTATCTGATCCAGGTGACTGTACCCGGTGAGGTGGTAGATGTGGCATGTGGAGTTGATCATATGGTAAGCATGGTCAAGTCTTTTACCTAAGAATGCTGCTAGGCCTCAGCACTGTGCCAGGGCAATGGGAGGACTTGGTGACAACCTTCTTGGAAAGGAAGATTCATTCTACAAAGCCAAGTGATTGTGAGCAGAGACGGCCGTTGCAGTGCCTGGGTGTGTTGTCATCTCTGCATCGCTGAAATGCTCTGCCCTGGCTGCAGGAAGCACGCACTTCCCCAAGGAGCGTGGAAATGCAAAGAGTGCTCTGGCTGGTTCATGATGAGCTCCCTGAGAATCTGAGGCCCAGGCTCAAGCTGGTGAGCCCCTCTGTGCCTGAGGATAAAATACATCACCCTGAAGGAAGACTGGATGAAATCTACAGCATAGGACATTGATTTATGGACACTTCCTGTCACCAGCTCTGGGGTGTCAGTGTTGAGCAAAGCCAAACTATTTCTCAGGGGAAAGGTTTGGTGTTTTTAATAGCTATTTATGTGGAAGAGAGGTTGTGTTGGCTGTTGAAGCCCAGCACAGCTGTCCTGAGTGGCCATCCCCACCTTCACTGTGCCTGGGCTGCTGTCCCATGTGGAAACTGTATGCACAGCTGGATGCAGAGTGGTGGCCTGGAGGCAGTGTTGTGCTTGTGGGGTGTTGCAGGCTTTCTGTCCTAGCACTAACGGCTGAACACCCAAGGAACATGTTTGAAGAGTGAGAACCTGTTTGCAGGAGAAAGTAGTGTTAAATAAGACAGCAGGGAAAGATCAGTCCAGGCTGCTCTTACTGTGGGAGGACAGAGAGATGGTGACAGAAGCCCATCATGGGAAGGAGTCTGGAAACAAAGCACCTGCTCAGCTGCCTGCAGAGTTGGTGCTCAGGCATGGATGTCAGCAGTGCTCACTACTCAAGTACTTAGGTCTCCTGCTGATCACACAACACTGTTTTTCTTTTTTTTGGGGGGGGTGGGGGGCAGTCCCTGTGCTTTCTGTTTTCAGAGGTAAGGTGGCTCTCAGTTGTGATTGCCTAGAGTTTTCAGGATTGCCTAGCAGGAGAGGGAGTCTAAATGGGTGAGAAGCAGAGCCTCATTTCTTGGTACCTTCTTAGCAAAAAGGTGAGGGAGATGGGATGCAATAGGTATATGTACCTGTAGTAGGCACATACCCAATCTCACACCCAAGTGTGGGAAACTGTCTCCTGTGAAACACACCAAACATCAGGCAGAGTTGTGTCTTTTCTCCCTGTGTGGGATACTTCTGCTGTGCAAAGTATTTTGTCAAAAGCCAAGATATGTTTTAAATAAAGTGATTATAAAGTCTTAATTGGTAGTAATAGGAATATTCTTGAGCATAATTTCACACATAAGGCTCTTGCACTGTACTTTTAAACTTCAGTGTTTTGGTTCACAGTGATGTGACAGGAAACAGCTTCTGTTAGCTGAGCCACCTCCATACCTGCAGGAATGATTCTGTTGTAGTCAGGCACTGCATCTGTGGCCCCAGGGGACATCACATACTTGCATTTTGACTTAATTAGATGAAATTCTCTACAAAAACTCAGGTTTTAAACTTTGATGAAATAAGTCTTGAAGATCTTTGCGTAAAATACAGCAAAGGTGAACCAAAGTACACAGACACATCTCTCAGTTCTTACTGATGTTCTTGTGTAACGGGTGTTGCTGGGTGGGTTGAGGCAGAACAAGCAGAAAGCTGCTGTGAATTGGCAGTACTTCACTGCTGTGAATTCCCATTTAATTGACTTTAATTTATACCGGATTCCACGTGTGAATTGGGCAACTTGTGCTGCCCAAGCATGTCTTGTTAGCCTCATAGGAGTAGCTGTACCCTTTTAACATGAGGAGGCTTATTAAAGCATTGAAAACAAATACAAAAACTCTGGTAAAGAAAGGTGTTGCAAACAATTCCCTTCATGGATGCTTGGTGTTGAGGAGGGCTGGTAAGTGCTGGGCTCTCAGCTGCTCTCATTCACAGCTGTTTCTCAATGCTCCTTGGGGCTAAACCTTCTGCAGAGCTTGGATGAGTTAGTGCCATGTCATACCTTTTTGTGTTGCAGTCTGGCTGTGCCATAAATGGCAAGTTCTGTGTGTTAATGAGATGCCAGTGAGGTCTTTAGCCCTAAATAGAAGTGTTGTATGGCTTAATGCAGCAGAGGTGTTTGCACTCTCATTACAGTGGCTGTGGGCATTCTCAAACATGCTGCTTGGTGGGAACAAGGCAGTGGGTCTGCAGTCCAGCATGCACCAGCACTGCCCCTTGTTTTGGCTACAGTGGAGGGCAGGGGTAATTTGACCTTGGTCAGGTGCTGCCCAAGCTCCTCTGTTACTTGTTATATCAACAGGACAGAGGGAGAAGATCTGAAGGAAAAGATGTGGGTTGGGACAAGGACAGGACATCACTCATGTGTTGCCATCATGGGCACAACAGACTCATGTTGGGGAAATAATTTTATTGCTAATGAAACAGAGCAGGATAATGAGGAATAAGAAAAAAATCTAAAAGTGCCTTTCCCATATTTCTCCCTTCCCAGGCTAAACCTTACTCCTGGCTTTTCTACCTCCTCCCTTTTCTGCACTGACCTTGGTGTCTGGATGGTGGTCTTGCACAGATTCTCACTCCTCTATCCTGGCTGCTCCTGTGCCGTGGTTTTTTCCCCCTTCTCTGAGAGGTGCTGCCACCATTGTTGATGGGCTCAGTCTTGGCATAGAAAGTGAAAATACCTGCTTCCCCCTGCAATCCCTTAGCTGTTGAAGGCAGTCCCAACCTCCATGACTTGTACTCCTCCCACAGGACAGAGGGGCAAGGGTGCTACAGGAGCCCTGCCATGCTGGGGTGGGCCCAGGTCACTACCAGTGTGCACTGCAAAGCAACTTTTTATCATTTTGTCCTTCAAAGTATGGCAACGTAGACAGCCCAAGATATACCTGCATCCTTAAATGTACCTGCAGTGAGAGGGGCTAGGGGCCAGGGATGCACATGGGTAGCGGTGCAAATTAGAGCTAGAGTAACCTACTTGATTTGGCATTGATTACACAAGTAATTCACCCTCTGAACAGCACTGTGCCAGGGCGTTTGGCTTAAAATAGCCCAAAAGGGCTTCAGGATGAGCCCCCAGCACAGAGCCCTGTGCATGTACAGCTCTGAGCACTGCAGTGGCCAAGGGCTGAAGGACCTGGAGGAGGGAGGGGTGAAAGGTTCAAGCCCAAGTGCCCTGTCCACACCTCACCATCCCAAGGGGCTGCTGGCAATTCCGTGCTGCAGAGCTGGCCCCAGCATGGGCCCTGGGCAACCCTGCGAGCCCCTGCACATCAAGGCTGGGCTCATCAGCAAACTGCCCAGCTGGAGATAAAACGGATGAGTGCCTGTAAAACAAAGATTATCTTGGGTACTTGCTACATTACAGCAGACTCTTTTCTCTACAGGATCTTTCAAAAACAAATGACTTAGGAAACTATTAATTAGCCTGGAGCATTCAAAATAATAGCTCCTAAAATAATATTACTTCATCATGACTCATTAGAATCTATTTTTGTAACATTTTTTGCAAGGGCCCTACCCTTCCCTGCTCCATGCCCCAGCACCTCCTTGCTCAAAGGTGTGAGCCTGGGCAGGTGAACTAAGACAATGGTAAAATCCTCTCAGTGTGACCAGTGTCTTCAGGGTCTGAACACCAGTTTAACAGCCTAAATCCTGCTGTTTACCCTAAGATGACAGTTGCTTTTGCAGGGAGCAACAGGCAGTGCTGAGATTGTGTGGCCTGTGTTGATTTGTTTTAATGGATTAAACCCTCAAGGCAGTGCTCTGCAATAACGCTGCATTCCAGATTAGCAATCCCACGCTAATTTCATAGATGAATGCTCTTACACTTGACTAGAAGAGTGAAAAATGGGTTACACTACGCTAAAAAGGAGATACTTTTCTTGACCACAGTTTATGTAGGTAAGCTGCTTCCCTTTAAACATCCACTATAAAGGGTTGCAACTGTGATAGGGTGATGATAAGCCTGATTTCACTGTTGTTCTTGCACACTTCAGCCAGGTTCTTCAGCTCCTCTTTGCAGGGAAGTGTGTGGCAATGGTGCTGCGCAGCCACGGTGCTGACTGAAACTCAGGACTCAGCAGTGACTGTCCTAAAACAGTCCATGAAGGGAGCTTAGATTGCTCCCCTGTCACTGGGCTGCAGGACTCTGGGGATGCTCCACCAGGATCTCTGCTAGGGCTCTCCAGGCTCATGGGCATCTCACACCCTGTGGTGAGCAGGTACAACTAAGTCTGGCAAATACACTAGCAGCATCCCACTAACCTTGTATTTTAAGGGAATAGGATGGGGCAGGTTTGGTGGCTCTCAGAGAACAGTGGGAGGATGGAGATGGTGTTGAGTACCATCCGTAATGGTACAGTACACTTGGTGATAAGTTCTGGACACTGGAGAGCCTTGGAGATGTCTGCTGGCCTTCCTAAATGGTATGCATGGGAGTGAGGCCCAGAGTGGCTGTCGGTGAAAGAAATTAAGAGTTACATTTTACAGACAATGCCAAGCTCTGCTTTATTTTCATCAGTCTGATCAGTACAAAAGCAGACAGCATAAGTGTCACTTTTTATTCTTTTTTAATTACTTTACAAAGTACAAAATATACTGTCATTTATTCTGGAACATTAGGATTTTTTCCTTTTTTTCTGTTTTGTTGGTTTTTGTTTTTCATACAGTACATAAATCTCAGCTTTTCAGCATAAGACCTTCAAAGAAAAGCAGCATGTGCACTCACTGGGAAAGCAAAGCAGCCACTTCTCAGCTCTACACCATGCCCAGTGCTTGATCCCCAGCTGCCACCACTACTCCCTCGTAACATCCCCCCTCATGCAGAGGCCACAAAGGTGACTGATGCATTCAGGCTCCCCTATGCCTTGTGCCCCCAAGCTCACCACCCACGTGCATGGTCTCAGCCCCCCTAAGCCCATGGACACTGCCCACACAGCAGTTGTAGCCCAGAGCAGGGGGTGTAGCACAGGTCCCTGCACTGGGAGGGCTGCCTCCCTGCCCTGTCAGTTTGCATTAATCTGGTAATTAAAGGGAAATAAATACACTTTTTTTTTTTTTGCACACACTTCCCCTTTTCCCCCAGTGAAAACCATAATGGGGTTTCTGAGAGGTGAGCAGGAAGGAGAGGCTCTAGGAGGTTGGGATTCTCAGTTCCACTTCGGGCCACTTCAGTTTGGTGGGTGTCTTGAGGCCAAAAGTGGTATTTCACTTACAGAGCAAATGACACATAAATAACTTATTAAATAAAGCCTTAAAGATTTGAGTTTCCTCCCCAGGATGTCCAGTACAGCTGTTCCAAGCAGCTAGGGAACAGAGGGGAAGACCCTGATCTGAGCTGGGCAGCTTCTGCACCAGGAGCCTCTCTTCTTTCCGTTCCTCAGTTCGAGGAATTTGGGTTCATGCTGTGGCCATCCTGGGCATCTTGAGGGAATCCAAATTCTTTCTTGAGTCCAAAGGGGAGAAAGAGAGAAATGCTCAATCTTGTTCAAGCCACTTGAGGCACTAATGAAGTGGTGCTGCACTATGGCCAGTGAAGGGCCAGCCCCCTCCTGATGAGCCCTGAACATTCACAGCTCAGTGGGGTTGAGGCCTAATCCTGCGCTGCAACCCTTCAGGGTGATGGCTTGCTGCAGCTTAGCCCAGAGGAACCAAACTAGGAACCTGCCCTAAGCACTGGTTAGGAGGATGATGCTCCCTCTGTGCAATGCTCCCCCTGAAATAACCCTCACAGCAGCCTCACAGTGCCCAAAGAGCAGGAGATGACCAGCATGAGCCAGACTGATTGCAAGGTGGGGCTGCAGATCCCAGAGCATGTTTCCTGGGCGCTGCAACCCAAATCCCAGCAGCACCAAGACCTGCTGGCATGGCTCAGTGGTGGGAGCAGGTGAAGGTGTTAACCAAATTGAGGTCATCAACCCCCTCTGATTTTAGCAAAAACACTGGGAGAATGGACTGTGTGGAGAGTTAACAGAGAGAGAGTGAGACAGGCTCTTCCAAAGGCTGAAACGGAGCATCCAAAGCTGGATCCTACCGTTAGTCACTGCCCAGCAGCCTCCTCCTTTGCCTGTCCCAAGAGCCATGGTCGTCCCACTGCTGCAGACACAGCATGGAGGAGGAGAATGCACTGGCAGAAAATGAGACTGTCACAGTGCTAAAATGAATGTCCCACTCCTCAACTTCCTGTCTCACAAGACCCAAAGCCGACCCTGGAGCCCACGCACAAGGAAAGGATGACAGAATACCCAGGCACAGGCAGCAAGGGGCACAACCATGATGGCTGTGACACTGAGCACAGTCCTGGGCTGAAAGGAATCAGGTGAGTGCCACTACCCTCTGCATTTCTAGGCACTGACCCAGGCACTAACAGCACTCAGATGCAATTCTCACACCCCTATGATCAACAGCCATTGGACTGGCAAGATTATTTTTAGCAGCAGTAGCAGGAGGATTTTGGGTGAGAGGCAAGGGCAACCCCAGATCCAGCACAACCAGAAGCACCTAGGAAAGACTGCCCTGGGACACTGATCTGCTCCTCTTTCCACCACACTATCGTTGGAGCAGTTCACAACTGCAGAGCAAACGGAAACCTGGAGAAAGGAAGCACTGAGACATGAGGCAGGTAGGGAACCCTGGCACGCTGGATCTGAAGGAGAGTGAGGACACAATTGTTCTTTAATTCTATGATACAACTGAAAAAAAAAAAAAGGCCAAGGTCATTGAGCTGGAGCAGACAGTGTCTGTTCCTAATGGCTGAAGGAGAAACTCTGTGCTCCTGCAGAGGCATCCTCTTTATACCCCCAACCTCCCTGCACTCTGCACCAACACACAAACACACTGCCAGGGAAAACACAAGAGGTTTGTTCCCAGGAAGCAGATGTTGGAACTCGGGGATTTCTTCGAGTAGGCCTGGTTCAATAGTCTGCCTACATGTACTGCTGCAGGCTGCAGGGTAATGGCACAGCTGGATGGCAGAGTCCCAAACACCGCAGGGCTGGCACATGGTGGGGAGGGTCCTGCATCTTGTGCAGGTTCATCCTGCCCGGAGGCAATGCTGCCAGGTCTGCAGCTCCCAGTTTTAACAGCAGTGCCAGGTCTTTAGGTAATTTTAGTGACCTCAAAAATTGAATCCATCTGAAGGCTGGCATTAAAAATAATTGCAAGAAACAGCTACAACAAAGGCTGTGGGTTTTTTCTTCTTTACCCTACGCATACAACCTCCTGGCCCCATCCTTCAGTGTCCCACATGGCAAACACTCTTTTGCTCTTCCCACCCACAAGAAACCCACAGAGGACACTCTTGATTTTCTTCAGAAGAAGAGAAATTCCCTTTTTGTCCCCTTCCAGCTGATGGGACAAAAAGGAAACAGAGGGCAAGAGGGTTCTGTTTTCTTTGGCTGTCGCTCCCATGTGACCTGTCCCCAGAGCAGCATCCTGCCAGCCTGATCCTGGGGACTACTTCAGCATTTCAGCAGGCAAATAGGGCTGGACTCCTCTTTTGGGGTCCAAAGGAGTAGCAGTGCTCACAGCAGTCACCCTGGCAAGCGGGGTGCTTTGAGCAGCATTCCCACAAGGACCAGTGAATCAGATACCTGGAAAATTACATTTTTCAAGTTACAAAAGAACTGGTAGGAATTTTTGGTTTTGGGAAAAATAAAAAGCTTATTACTGTAACTGCAGAAATCTGGTTTCAAATCCTCAGGACACTGATCAGATAACAGCAGAAAGCCAGGCAGAGCAGGGGGCCCCCAAATGACAGCAACCTCGAATGGCTCCCAAAGGTGCTGTGCAGGAAACACTGCCTCTGCTGCAGGCCCCAAAGTGAAGGATGAAATGAGCCCTATTTCTGGCATAATCCTTTAGGGTTGGGAGGACTCAGGTAAAACTGCTGGGTCTGTCTAGAGAGGGACAAGGCAGCCAGCCAACTCTCCTATGGTATGGGCAGAGGACAGAGCTGGACACAGGAGAGCAACATGCACCGCTCCTCTCTCAAGGATATTTCAAAATTTCAGTCCTGCCAAATGCCTGCTGGGCATCTCCATCCATCTCTGCTCCAAAGTCCATGCACACTTCATTTACAGAATTCTGCAGAAAGCTAAAAATGGATGAAAACCAAACCTCAAGGGAGCCCAGGACATTAAGCAGCTGCTTTGCGACCCTGCCTGCTCTGTGCAGGTGGAACAGTTCCAAGATGGGCTGGCTGTGGCCACTCTGGAGCTGTGCAGGCAGAACAGGGGGTGTGCGGCTGTCGCCCCTCTGCTACTGTTTGCACCTTAGCTGCAAAGCTCAGGTGTTCTCAGCTGAGAGAAAACTCCTGGGGTTTGTGTTCCCTCATGATTGGGCCCTCCCTGAATGCAGGGTAGGCAGCAGCACAGGTCATTAGTGCAAGAGAATTATGGAGCAGGGAGAAGCTATTCCATGTGATCTGCAATTACAAGGGAACAGGCTTTGAACCTGAAGAAAACTGGCTGGTGCTGTCTAGGGAGACCAAGAGACAATTTTGACTTATCTATGTTCCAAAGAGGTATAGAACCCTAAAATGAATACCCTAAAATATAGGTACTTTGATGTATCCTTCATCCATTTCCCCTTCATACAATGGGCCATGCATTGCTCTGTGCTCACCAGAGCATCTGCAGGGGCTGTTACTGCTGCAGCCAGAATTTGCTGATCAGCCTCCAGTGCATGTACTCTGCTACAAAACCCTGTCCTTTCCTTCACCTCTGCTAACTGGAGCTGGTAGTTCAATGCAGCTGTGCTTCATGAGTGTAGCAGAGTAACTCAAAATTATGTTCACAGTGCACTGTTTCCCTCCCAAGTGCCCTGAGAAGGTCCTGCAGCCCTTGCTGAGTATGCACATAGAGTGTTTCCATACCGGCCCAGTGCGGACAGGATGCCTGAGGGACATTGCTGGCCCCTGACAGGGTACAGACAGACAGACAGATAGATGCACTCATGGGGAGAAGGCATGGAAATCTGGAGGCAGGTTGGCAAATTTCAGCCAATGTAAACCCACCCCAGCACAAGCTATAGCATGTAAATACTGTTTGGCAAAGGATTACTGGGTTTTACTCTCCCACAGGTAATAAAAGTTTAATCCAGTTCGACATTTGCAGGCAGGACTGGAACAGGTAAGTGAGGTGCCTTAAGCTGCTTACCAGAGATGTCCACAACAGTCACAGTAACAAAGAGAGAAGAAATCCTCATCAGAAAATGGCTTCTTGGCTGTCAACACTGTTGGGGGACATCTCTCAGGAGTTAGAAGTGACACAGCCTGAGGCTCAACAAAGCATTTCTCCCTTGTCATTATCGAAAATACCAATTATCCAATGCTAAGACAGGAGTGTTTGCCCTCAGTGAGTGCTGACTGTGCCAATGCAGAACTCAGAACCTCCTACTCAAGTCACTGACCTCTAAAGTAGAGGGTTTGGATGCCCCAAAGATCTCAAACACTGCGTGTGGATACACGGACATGGAAAATCACGAGGACAGGACTAACCTTCAAGGTCACAGTGCTCGAGTGCAACCAGAGTTGCATCAAAACAGATGGGGATTCTTGTGAGCTTTCCCTACAGGAAAGAAGATTTTCTGACTACTGGGAGTTTGGGAGGGGTTGTGCCACCCACCTTTTCTGGGATGGTAGGACTGTGACAAATGCAACCCCTGGGAGACTGGCCTGAGCATGGAGGCTGGGCAGGGAAGGGAGATCTGTTTGAGTCAAAGAGGAAGAAAAAGAATGAAAATGCTTTTATGTTCACAACAACAACAAACAAAACCGCAATACATTCGCATGTGCATAACTAAAAAGGAACAAACGGATTCCTTTGCATTCCTTGGCACTCCAGCTATCCCTGCCTTTCCCCTGGCCTTCCCATGCCTGTTGCTAACGGGGACCTCCACAGAGCCCACACTGCCACAGCACAGACATGTAGGATGCTGCCAAGGCAGACCCAGATACCCTCCAGAATAGAGAAGCCTGGGCTTGACCCCATGGCTGCTGCAGGTCAGCATGGCCTGAAGCCCTGGCCCTTCTGCAGTGGGGCAGTGGTACAGCAACATCGTCTCACACCAGGAAGGGGCCCCCTTTGTAACAGAAGAAAATTCAGGCTTTGCACAGCAGAGCTGAGAAAAGATGGGAAATGGCTGCTTTCAGAGTCAGGCTCTGATCAAGCACATGTGATTCAGACTTAATTGTCCCAAACAGCTTCCCAATCACTATGGGATGTCAAAGTCACACTATTAAACTCTCATCCCGTGGACACACTGTGAGACAACAGATGCCTGTATGGGGCAGTCGGTGGAGGAATATGCTGGAAGCTCATGCAAACTATATCCTGCAACTCCATCAGGCATGACAGTGCCAGTTCTGAGCAGAGCTGCTCTCTGCCTTTTCTCTCTCATGGGGTCTGCACACTGCTGAGAGCATGAAGAGCACCAGGAAAACAAATGAGTGCTTAGGGAGCTATGCTGGATGCTGAACGACCTCCTCTGTCACACACTTCCCTGTGCTGCACTGTCTCGTTTCCCTCCCAGTGCCAGCAGGACAAAACATGCTTCAGAAAAATTACACCTGAATGCTGTTAAATGCTTTGCTTGGCTAAAGCAATCATAACCTCCCAGTAAGATTTCTCTTCAAGTGTCAGTCCTAAAAGTCCACACTTTGCATGGCATGTCTTAACGAGTAAATCCTTGCTCAGTGCCATGTGCTGCCCCACAGGAGAGTCTGACACCAACAAGCTTTTCCTGAGAGATGAGGAATGATCCATCTCTGACTAGTAGCATTCCCTACCTGTGCCCTGGGAATGGTAACACTGAGCCTGGAGTTTAAAATACATTTAGAAGCAGCAGCATAATATTTTTATGATGAATGTGCTTTATAAATGGCATTGCCGTTAAGTAAATCTTAATACTAATGTCACTCACTGCAGGTGCCACCATCTCTGTGCTCCAGTATACTCAAACATTTCCATGAAGGCCTCCCCATGCAAGAGGCAGATACATGCCACCTAAAGCACAGCATTGCAGAAACTTCAAACTGACTTCAATATCTGGAAAGAAACCAAAGGCTGCACAAAGCTGTGCAAGGATGCATTTGTGGCGCAGCCTAAAAAATCAGCAACCTCAAAGTGTTGAAAAGTCAGTGGCAAGACAGAACTCCAACTGCCTTCCATGAAATGTAACTGAAATAGCCAACTCAGGGACATTTTGGGTTAAAACTTTTCCCTATCTGAACCCTAACAGCACTCCTCGTAAGCAGAAATCTCCAATGATGCAAAGACCAGTGAGGCACTTCCAGTGACTGGGTTCAAGCAGCTGCTCCTGCTTTTAACAGGAAGAGACCCTCCAATACTTCCATCTATTTAAAAATAACCCATTGATTTCAGCTCCTCACAGGCCAACAAATGTGAATTCCCCAACAAATACCAGAGCCTTGCACTAGCCATGGGCTGCCTTCTGAGCACTGGGCAGACACATCCACCAGGAAACCTCGCACCTAGTCACAGCCTCATGCAGAGCCGCTGGGGAAGGCCACCATGAACTGGTTCAGAGGGAATGATGGTGTCTAGCCCAGGCCATCCCAAAGCCCCGGATGCAGGAGAGTCGGGAGGAGCTCCCACCTTGGCCAGGGGAAGGTGGACAGCACCAGCACCAGCTCGGTGCTTGTGGAAGCTGGAAACCCAAAGGTCTGGGAGGGCGCTGTGCGAACGAACTGGCCCTGCTTACAGGTTGGGGCAATTCGGGGCAGCGACTAGAATGTGGAAAGGAAAAGGAGTGATTTTCCTCCAGTCTCTGTGCTCGAGGCAGCAAAACAGAGAGGAACAGGAAGTTTCTGAAGCAGGCAGGAAAATCAGATGCTCCTCCCAGCAAGCAGAGGAGTCCCAGCTTTGCTCCAGGTCAGCTCCACTGCTGCTTTTCACAAAACATATGTAGGGAAATCCTGAGAGCAGAACTGATGTTAATATTGCCCATTACTTGAATTAAAAATATATGGTGAATAAATGTGTGTATGCATCACTTACGACATAAATATACACAGAGTTTGTGCCTGGAGTATACACACATTCTATATATATGAGTCTATATTGCTTTAGTGCCCACACCACGCACAGCCCTACAGACACAAACATGGGTATTTATATGTGTACAACAGAGGCACACTAAGGATTTCTATAGAAACACTATATATGAAGACACACAGTAGAAAGAAACTTGCAGTCAAAATCTAATTGGGGAAGAGGAAAAAGATAAAACCCTACATAGTAACACACACAACTTGGAAAAGTTGAGATTTCTAAGAAAACAAAAGCCTTGGAGAAAGACAGATGGTGTGGGAGGGCCACACTCTCCCTTACCCTTGCCCACCCTTCCCTGCAGGGCTGGAAACACTTTTGCATTTTGCTGTTCAATGAATTTTTGCGAAACAAGAGAAGAGAGGGCATGGGAAGGGTCCTGTGGCATTGAGGTGATCCCTTTAATAGCAGCAGACACAGACAGGTGGAACTCTATGGAGAGCTGAGCAGAGATGCTGGGGCAGCATGGGTGGCTGACAGGTAATGCAAGCACCCAGCTGAAGGATGTCGCAACTGAGACATGTTCCTCCTTTATCCACAGTGTTGAACAGCATGATGCCAGGAATGCTCAGACATATTATCATAAGGCATTGAGAAGAAGGAAAAGGCTCTTCATTTTTTCCCTACCACAGAGACCAGGTTCCAGGAGAGTGGGAGCTGTGGAGCAACTTTAAGAGCGCCTACTTTGGGCTCACTAAACTCTGTGAGCCATTACTGGGATAGTATTATAATTACTATGAAATTTTTTAGCGAAGTCCCTACAGATCCCTTCCTGCCTTACCCAGCAAAGGTCTCACAAGCAATAGTGTCATGCAAGTTTGCATGAATCCTGACTACAGACTAGCCTGCCTTTCCCTGGGGCATGGGGACAAGGTTCCATCAATTCGGAATACATTTGGGGTATCTCAGTTCCCACCAGCAAAAATATGCAGGGAACACTAGAGAGAAAGCATAAACCACCCCAAGTTGTCTAAAACAATCTTCTTGGATGTCAGGACAAGACAAGAAAAGGAAATAAAAAGGTGAAGCCAAGTACGGTGCCAGAAGATGACAGAGACAAAGAGTCCCTCAATGGCCTTTTTACACCCTGTGAATTTTTCAGGCCAACTTTCCCATTTTGGGACATCAACCTGCTTTGGGAAGGTTTGAAACACCATAAAGACTTTTACAGATTTCACAAATTTAAGGCTGACATCCTTGAGAAAAAAAGACAAAAATTTGAATTAAAAAAATCAGCCTCTAAGTGCCTAAGTGCAATGTCAGAAAAAAAAAAACCCCAAATTTTTTACTTTCACTTAAGGCTTAGTAAAGTTGTTGCTTGTTTCAAGTAATTTCTCCCCATCTGTGTCATGGTCATTCAGAAACAGCAGTGGCACATGCAGAGCAATGCACAGTGCTCTCTGATACCAAAACTGGCATTTTCCAAAGGTTGCCAAAACTCCAGAGTACAAAGATGACTCTGTTCTTATGACCCTATCATGGTGGCACCATCCATGCACACAGGGAAAACTCAGGCTCAACTAAACTGACCAGAAAGCCTGACTGGCAACTCAGTAGCTATATATCAACTTTAGAAAAAAACCCCTGTGCAGTCCCACTTCCTCCCCAAGCTGCCATCCCAAGGAGGAACCCTTTGACAGTGTATGTGGTGAAAAGCTGCTGCCTGCCCTGCCGCCTGCCCCAGCCCAGCTCAGTGCCCACGATGCTGGGCAGGGTCACAACGAACATCTCTTGAGTGCCTTAAACACTGCCCTGCACAGCCTGTGCCCATGTCCAAGTGGCAGGATATTTAAGTATTTTTCCAAGGAAACAGCCAGAGATGCACAGTGACACATCTGGGATAGGCCTTTGGTCCAGAAATCTGGAGTGAATATGACATATCATGGGGCAATTCTGAAAACCCATGTAAAGGAACAGCAAAGCATCCTGTTTGGTAAAGCACTGAACACGTGCCTCAGTGTTTCTCAGCAGGGATGCTTTAGCTCAGTTAGGGCCAACCAAGGAGACTGACCCACACTTCTTCCTGTGAATGCTCTGATTTCTTGTCCAGCTGCCACACAACATCCCACTGAGGAAAAATCAGATTTGAAACTCAGTGTCTGGGTCCAGCAACACCAGAAGCCATAACTCTTAAGCCCAGCCCTCCGGCACTGTGGATAGAGAACTAATCAGTGAGCTGTAAGCCCGTGTGTCTCTGTGTTCTACACAACCATGGCCGTAGCACTACCTCAGGTGCTCGCTTCTGTCTTCACATTAATGCAAAACCCGGGCTCACAGCTGTATGGCACAGCCTCAGAAAAATCCTGCAAGAGGCTGTCTCTGAAGCACAGCTGGAAAGTCCTTGGGAAAAAGGCAAGATCTGCAATTTCTTTATGTCAAGACTAAAGTGGAAGAAGTTGAGAAATGCAAGATACACTGTGGCTGGGTCCTTTGCAGATGGCTTCTCCTTTCACCACTCCTCACTGTGGCTTGGGCACCCTCCTGGCCCCAGTGGGGACAACCTGCTGTGGCTCTTGGCCAAGGTAGCCCATGATGAGCAAAAGCAGCTCCCCAGGGAGCTCGGGCAGTCCTTTGTGTCCCCATGTGTACGGAGTGGATGGGAAAAAGTGTGAGGGGACAGGAGAAAATACATGTCCCTTCTCTTGCTGGGCCTGGGGGACAAGGGCTGGGGATGGCTTTGACACAGGGCAAGGGGCCAGCAGCTGCCCTGGAGCAGCAGATGTGGCAGCAGGATACTGGGAACAGCAAGAGAGTAACTGGGAAAAACTGAGCAAACCCAGCAAAGTTTCAATGCAGACAAAAGTCTGCATGACACCACCTGCCAGGAGCTGGCCAGAGCAGCACTTCCCCTGTCTGGGCTTTCTCAGAGCAACCAGGCTTTGACTGCAAGGAGAAGGGAAATGAGGAAAAGTCAAACAACTGGATATTTTCCTCTTTTCCAACACCAGACAGTTCTGCCAGGGGAAATAGAACCCAACTCCCATCCTATCTTGACACAGGCAGTGACAGACAGTCCTCAGAAAGTCTGATGGGAGGAGACGAGCCAGCACTGCGATGTGTTTCCTGTTTAATTCCACATTTCATTTCTGGTTTTCAGGGCTCTCCGAGCCAGCGGCCTGTCCATCTGCTCTCAGCCCACCCCACTGCTCTCAGCAGCGCACCCGCGCCATCCGCACTACCACATCACAGGGAGAGATGGCCGTCCTCTGGCAGCTCCTCCCACATTGAGAAGACAGGCAGGGTACACTTCACCTTGGAGCTGAACATCAGGAAACCATCTTAACTCCCTTTCCTCCTTCCCCTCATTCATAAATTTAATAAAATAACAATAATAATTAAAACAAAGGCTTATTGGAGCTGTTTCTGCTCCGCTTTCCACAGTCTCTTTTCATGTCTCTCTCTGTAATCAGATTTTTCAAGAAATACTGTGAGAAAGAAAGAAGAATAATAATAATTATAATAATAATAATAAAAAGCATCTGGAACCAGCTCAGAAGATTTCTAATGCTTTTCAGCTTGACTGACTTGGAGTGCATTGACCACACCATTTATATTTTCTTCAGGTACCTGCAAGAAAACAAAAAACAGGGTCATACTCCAGCAAAAGGAACAACAAGGAAGAGAGAGGCAGGAGACAAGGCTAGACCAGTCCCAAGTGGGGAGGTACTTTGCTGTTGGACACCTGAACTCCGTTGAGAAAGGACACCATACACAAGGATATATTAACCCACGGTATCCCCAGAGTTATCCCCTGTTAAGTGAGACCTGGCTGGTTTGTCATCATATGGTGGGTGCTGGTGGGGAGACAACTATTTTGGAGTTTCTCTCTCTTTCTCTCTCCTCCTCCTCTCCCCTCCTTTCCCTTTCTTTTGTTGGTGAAGGATTTGTATGGAGGAGGTCACTCAGGAAAAGTGTCTGTGTTGACTGATTTATGTGGCTGCCCAGGGACTCCATGAGGCTTTCAGGGGCATCCTACAGGTTTGGGATCCGTAAGTGTGGGCCAGAAGACCATGGTGGGTGACAAGAGAACATGTCGGTCAAAAGAAGAAGAGAACCACAAGTCTGCTTGTGGCTGAGTTCCCAGATAGTGCAGTGTAGCATCTGTGTCTTCTTACCCAGTCCTGTGAGGAGACTTAACCATAGAAGCCCATACACAACATTAAAAGTGAGTGTATTTTCACACTTATTGCAAGAAAAATATCTTGTAACAGCAGATGCAAAAGATCAAAGAGCAACTGTCATAGGTAGAAAAAAACCCCACAAATTACATCAGACAGAAAAGAGGCATCTAACCATTACATACACTCCAAGACACTGCTCAGGGAACAGGCAGCTCTTGGAAAGTGGAAAGAGGACTGGGGGGAAAATAAATTTTCTGTGAGCTGCTGCAAGAAACCAAAATAATTCACATTAAGTAAGTTAAAGAAGGACTGTTCTCCTCTGCGAGATATCTGAGGCCTGGAGCACGATACCTGGATTCACTGACACTCTCCAGAACTCAGACAGTGGGAATACAACTGGACTGTGACTTTCTGCAAGGTTTTTAACAAAACTGAGGAAAACCTCATGAGAAATAACAAGAAAAATGTTCAATTTTCCAGTGGGAAGATGGAATAACTCTGATGATGTGTGAACAAAAGTCAGCTTGGAAAGGAAGGAACTTAAACCAAGCATAGAGCAAACTCTTCTGTGTTAGGAAGAAAACCCCAGCACACCTCCACTGCTGGAAACAGGAATTGAGACAGGACTCTCCATTGTCTTCCCACCATCATTTTTCACAGTACACTGAACAGTGCAGTGGAAGAAGCTGTTTGACTCTTTGCCTCTCCAGAAGATAATAAGAAAAGGCACAGGAGTTGATTTTTCAAACCACGTGCCCCTCGTCAGCCTGGGCAATGCTCAGCCTTACAGGGCTCTCCTTATGCTCTGTCAGCACTGGAGAGAAGCAGAAGTAAGCAGCACTGGCCAGTTCTGGCCAACTGGCTTTGACCTGCACAGACCCACCCCTTTTTGAAACACAGTGGGGTGGTCCTTCCCTGCAAAATGCCTGACTCCCTTAAGAGCATGGAAATTGTATCAATTGCATCACAAGTGTTTGGGCCAGATTTTCTCCAGGGCAGACATGCAAACAGTGTTGCTTTGCAGGACCCAACCTAGTTTGCCACCAGCAGAGGAATTCTACCCTTCACTGTCCCCTGGAAATTATCCCTGTCTCAGGGCAGCTGGCACAGTGTTCACTTCTCAGGTAGTACACAGATCAAAGCACCAACCATGAAGGCAGAAGTAAAGCTCCAAACTACATGCCAGACACAGCCTCAGCCTCTTCAGAAACAAAATGCTGGTGAAGTAGAGCAGGACATCTGTAAGCAAAAGCAGAGCACCTGGAAAGGAGACTCTTCTCTCTTGCTCTCTCTAGAGGGAGCTGGAATCCATGGGTCCCACCAGCCTGACCTTACTTCAGACAGGGGACAGGCCAGAGACCCGGAGGTTCCCACCTCCAGCACTTTCTTGATTTCATCTCAAGCACAAGTCCTGATTTCCAGGGCATCTACAGCTTTGCAGGAAGACCTCAGTATTAACACCTCAGGTCAAATAAAAATTAAGCAACAAAAAACACCTTAAGATGCACAGTAGGAAAAAAAAACCAGATGAAAGGGAACAAGCTTTTATAAAGGACTCTAAATTGTTGACAACAGGTCAACATCTTGACCCCAAATAAGGAAAGGGAGGATTAGAGAAAGGGATCAAGATGTACTTAGACCTTGAGAAATGTCACTAGAAGTCAAGGTAACTGCATAGCAAAGTTAGGGAAAACATGACAAAATCTAGGTCAGGATCTTAGCCAATAAAAACCATCCTAGAATCAACAAGCACCAAACCCAGCCAATGTGCTCAGAGCAGTCAGACAAAGGAGGGTATGAAATGCACCTTTCAAAGAATGGAAGGGTTTGGCAGCTAGAACAGCACAGTCCCGATGAAAAGACTTTTAAAACCATATATAAAGAAAATGGAAAGTTTCAAAGAAAAACACTTAAAATACTGCTTTTGAGTAAGAAAGATTTGCAGACTTCAGTGCATGGCCCCATAATGCCCTGGCAGCTGATCGGAGGCAGGATCTGCGGGCATGGAGGCAGCTGGATGAGGCACTAGGACAAGGTGGGGTTGCCTGCAGAGTCATTGCTACTGTATGGCACAAGTTTTTAGTCAAATACCTCTTTTAACAGACAGGGCTGAGATCTCCAGATATGGCTTGGACACCTAGAAGCACTCTGCAATGTGTGCTCTGCACAGAAAGTGGGCACTTAGGGCCACACAATGGGCAGGAATGTGAGGCAAAGCTAACAGTACTGATTTTTAAATGGTGTTTTATTAGCTTATCTTATCAGCACAGTTAATATTCAAGAAAATAAGATAAGCATATACAACACTTTGACCTTTGCTATCTGAAATAATATTTACTTTTTACACACATGACCTATCAGCTGCAAATGGTTCATGCCAACTGTGAAAAACCAAAGTAATTAAACACCATCCCTTCCCCCCCACAAACCTCCTTTGAACTCACTGGAGCTTTTACAGGTCAAAGGTAGGGGCTGAGCAGTGAATTTGGAGTGACGAAAGGCAAAGAATAACGGAATAAAGGGCACATTCCAGAAAAAAAAACAATCAAGCAGCTGAGTTTTGTAGCTTTGTTAACACACGGGTTACCGACTCCTTTCCCAAGGACCAGGGAAATGGGTTCCAAGACAAATGCTATCCTGTTTCTGACTACTGGCACAGCAATTTTCCCTTTCCAGGGAAATTACTCATTTTTGAGGGTGTCCTATAAAACCAAAAGAAGTACAGAGGTAGGCCTAGAAAGTAAAATATCCATCAGTATAAGAGAGAAGAGAGCTATGCAAGGATTGTAAGACCCTCCTGTTGATGACTGTCCTGCAACTGCTTAGGGGCACTTGTGAGAACACGGCAACAAACTTGTTTTCTTCAAAACTGCCTTCCCTTGCCATGCTGGCAATTATTGCTGGTTTATCAAAGGTCTGCACCATGAGGAGGAGGATGCAGGGACAGCAGAGCTAATAGATAAGTCTCAAAACACAAAGGTTAGAGCCATGCAGGCACAAGAGACAAAGACAGGGATCTGCTATTGGGAGACTCTCCAAAATGTTCCCATACACAAAGGCACCTGGGATGGCCCACCCTTAAGGTGAAGGAAGCAGCAAAAGAAGCACCTTTCCCTTGAGGATGGGTTGTCACAGCACTGTCCTCAGAGTCTGGAGCCTGCAACTATGCTTGCAGCAAAATAGGAGAGGGTTTGTGGCTGTTTCTAATAAAAGATAGGGACGCATTTTTAAAGAGCCTGCCTGGGGAGGCTGTGAAGACTCCATCGCTGTGGATCTTTAAGGACTGAGAGCAGCCTTTTTCCAGAACAATGCTCCCTAACATACCTTTGCCTTTGCATAGGGCTGGGCTTCGTTCAGGAGCCTCTGACCCAGAGCAGTGACACCCAGGAGGAGGCTAGAGAGAGGTGTTTTTTGGGCTATATCAAAGCAAAGGCTTTCCAACAAGCTATCCAGATGGAAATAATCTCATGAGTCTTCTCCCAGGGAAAAGATCTGCCCTATTCCAAAGAAGCTGTCTTCATACTCACCAATGCGTGATCGAACTTAAAAGTACTGATGTAGTAGGCTGGGATGTCAGCTGCAGCCAAAGGCTCAGAAATCTGAGCAACAATTCCACATTCATCTATGGGGAGATAAAAAATCAATCATTGTCTGTAGGGGCCCACAGAACTCCCAGGGCTCACCAGCTCATGGCTACACAGGGAAGTTTGTCTTCACAAACTCCATCCAGAAAGAATCTCTGTAATAAAATGTGTTCTTTCTCACAGAATCAGACTTTTGGACCACCACAATGCATTGCACATTTAATTTTGCTACCTTCTTTTTGCTACAGAGAAATGCAGATCCCCAAAGGCTGCAGCCCAACGGAGCCCCTGAGACAGGATTGAATGCCAGTTTCTTCACAGAATCATCACAGAATGTTAAGGGGTTGGAATGGACCTTGAACATCATCTAGTTCCAGTCCCTCTGCCATGGGCAGGGACACTTCCCACTAGATCAGGCTGCTCAAGGCCTTACTCAACATGGCTTTGAGCACTGCCAGGGTTGGAGCATCCCAGCTTCCCTGGATAACCTGTGCCAGTGTCTAACCACACTCACAGTGAAAAATTTCTTCCTAATATCTAACCTAAATTTACCCTCTTTCAATTTGAACATACTACTCCTTGTCTCTCTGGCTTCCCTGTAGGTCCTTTCAGATACTAGAAGGTCGATGTGAGGTCTCCACACAACCTTCTCTTCTCCAGGCTGAACAGCTCCAGTTTTCTCAGCCTGTTTCCAGAGGGGAGGTGCTCCAGTCTTCTTATCAACTTCGTGGCCTCCTTTGCACTTGCTTCAACAGTTCCACGTCCCTCTTATGTTGGTGACACCAGAACCATCNCCCAGCTTCCCTGGATAACCTGTGCCAGTGTCTAACCACACTCACAGTGAAAAATTTCTTCCTAATATCTAACCTAAATTTACCCTCTTTCAATTTGAACATACTACTCCTTGTCTCTCTGGCTTCCCTGTAGGTCCTTTCAGATACTAGAAGGTCGATGTGAGGTCTCCACACAACCTTCTCTTCTCCAGGCTGAACAGCTCCAGTTTTCTCAGCCTGTTTCCAGAGGGGAGGTGCTCCAGTCTTCTTATCAACTTCGTGGCCTCCTTTGCACTTGCTTCAACAGTTCCACGTCCCTCTTATGTTGGTGACACCAGAACCATCCCCAGTGCTCCAGGTGGGGTCTCACAAAAGCAGAGCAGAGGGCGAGAATCACTTTCTTCGACCTGCTGGCCATGCTCCTTTGGCTGCAGCCCAGGATTTGGTTGGCTGTCTGGGCTATTCGGTTGGCTTTCTGGCCTTTAAATGGAATTTCAATAGTTCATTTGTCTTGTTCGCTACACTGTTTTCAGATTAAACCTTCAGTTTCACTGATCCAAATTCAACACTTCAACTTGATTTTAAGTTAACATATTTAAACATCACATATGTAGGGGCCTGGTCAGTGTCCTGATATGCCATCAAAGATATTGCTACATATTTTGCCTCTAAGATGCTTAAAGAGAAGGTACATGAAAATTCCTTCTTGCTACTGTTGGTTGTCTGGTGTAGAAGTTGCAGTTAAATACAAACGTTTTTCAGAAATGTTCTTGGAGCTTGTGCTTTGTAACTGGTTCAGAGCCCATAGGAAGAAGCCCCTGTGTTTCCTGAAGATCAGGCCTTTGTTACAGTATTCAGATCAGACCCTTAAAATTGCAGGCGACAGAGAAATAACAAGAACACTCCTCCAGACTCTGTGCTACTTAGGACCAATATTTTTTTGAGTAGAGTAAACACATGCAGCACTCAATGTGAAACATCTGTGAACAGGACTCCCACTTGGACAGCTATAAATCTATACTAAATCTACCAAAGTCACAGAATAACCCAAGCTCTGCACTGGAGCACGACAGTGCCTTCTGACTACTGATTTCAGTAATCTACAATGAATTTCCATGCCAGATTTTTGTCCAGTTTTCCTCTTTAATCAGAGCCCCTGCAGTAGCCACCTCCAAAGTCCAGCAGATGAATGCAATTTAGCTGGAGCTGTCAAGCAAGTAGCATTTTCAGGAGTATATTTAGAAGTCTGACTTACTAGGAAGGAGTCAGACTTCTCCTGTTTGAAAATATGAACTCACAGTCATGTTAAGCTGCTGATTCTTAAAAAGCCTCAGCTCCAGATGGATTTTTCCATAGCCCTTGAAGGCCCTGAGGCGACTGTCTGCCTGCACACCAACTGATCCCCCAAATGTTACCTACCAAAGCCAAGAGGCTGACCACCAATCCGCACCATCTTCCAGAGTTCGCCAGATGCACTTGTAAACAACAAATTATTAGGAAATCTGTAAAAGCAAAGGTACACCAAACATGGCAATTAAAACACAGCAGTGTGTCACATTCTGCCTGCAGGGATCTGCTCTTCCTGCATCCCTGCAACGTGTGAAGCCAACAATAGGAAGGCAGCAGCTTGGGAAAACTAAGAAAACTCAAGGCAAGTGGGGCAGATGCACCTGCCTGCCCATCCAGATGTCCTATGGTAAATCAGTATCCGCTGCTGGAGGTGGGCATACGCACCCAGAGACACATGGGAAAAGATTTCTAAGAAACAGGCTTTACAAGTATTGAGACTGTGAAGGTTTCATTTGAGCTGCATTTAGAAACACCTAGGGATGTAATGTTTCCATACCTGCCCTCAGAAATGTGAATGGTGACCACTGTTTTTGTGTCTGAGCACCTTCAGTGCTTTATTCCATACCATCCCTGGGAGGTCCCTGGGATCTCTGCAGAGATCCCTATTTCTTAGCAGGGGAAAGGAGCCCAGGGGCTAACAGACTTGCCCAAGGTCAATCAGGCAGCCTGTGATACAGAAGAATTGGCCTCCCAGATTTCCCACACCCCAGGATGAAGCTCCAGCCCTCTGGCCTCTCTTGAAGGTGGACAAAGATTTACTCCAATAAAGCCAAAGAAAATTTCAAGAGGACAATTAATAGTTTGATAAACAAGTACCTGGGGCAGGGAACTTGCCCCCATGAATCAAACCCAAACCCTGCACTGTGTGTCAACAGCAAATCTAAACACTGTGTCTCAGTATGGCGTCCTCTCTAGCCTCCAGACCTGAGAACTTCCAGTGCTGTGCAGCTGCAGAAGCACAAACACATACACATACACACACACACACCCCCACACCCCCACCGAGGTTGATGTTTGCTCCTCAGTTGACTCCCTCCTTACCAGACAAATGAGCCGTGGGCTCCTGCTGCACGGGAATGACTCAGGACACAATCATCATAACAAAACTCCAAACCAAGCACAGCCATGTGTAAAAGCAAAGCAGGAGGATAGCATCACTGATGTGCACATCCTTTTGGCCTTTAGCAGTAAAACTGCAAACACCTACACCAGATTTTCTTTTTGGGTTTTGATCTTAAAAGCACAGCTTTTAATAACCAACAGACCAATAGAATAAAAATGCCAAAATCACTTCGCTCCAGTGTTCCTTTTTTGAAAGTAAGATAATCCTACAACATATTGGCTTGTGATTTCACAGAGGGCTTGGACTGACAAGTCCAAAATTCAGATGCTAGAACTAACATGTCAGATTTCACTCAGAAAAGTGACAGGTTGGACAGGCCCGTGACATGGATGCAATGAGGGTGCAAATAATTAACGTGGAGGAGTCTAAGCTGATTCCTGATCCTTTGAAAATATCCCAGGTGCTTTTTTTGAGGTCAGGTTACCCTAAGATCAATGCTCACCTCTGCTGTGTCTGCACATCCATGACCAAGGAGATGTAACCCTCGATGAGAGAAAAGGAGAAAAAGCGAATATGTCCCGAGTCTTCATTGCCCACCACTGAGTCTTTTACTCTGAAGAAACAAAGAGAAGATCATCAACTGTGGCTAGAAGAGCATAGGAAGGCTTTTAAAGCAGATAAAGCCAGTGAAACCAGAAATGTTCACGCAATGACTTAGGGAAGTGACATTGAGTCCTGTCACATTATATTGCTTTTTCTTTATTTATTTTCCAGGGGCAAAACCAGCCACTGCCCACAATTGACAACCCTCTCCCATCCCAGCCCCAGGATCCCCTTGCAGGAGGCTGTGTGCCAGGAGTCACAGGCACCAAGGGGTAGCAGCCCAGCCACCTGTACACCCTCTGGTCCTGCGTGGATATGCAGCACATTGATCACATTGCTACTCTTAGCTTCACTCTGGAAAGGCTCAGCTTTCCAAAACCAGGAGATGTCTTTGGGCACTCTCAACTGCCTGTTTGGCAGCACAAGGCCACAGAAGATCCCTGGACATCCCAAAGGAGCAACAGGGATCCGTGCCTCCAGATGCCAGGCACACCTCTCTCGAGAGCTCATCTCCCTGCAGGACCTACCCATTGGAGTAAAACATGACATCCATTAGGAGTGTAGCAACAGTGGGAAGGGTATCTGGATCCAGACTGGTGACGCAGAACATATTACTCGGACTGGAAAGGGGATGAATGACAGGCCTCTGAACTGAAAGAGACACACAGACACATACAACTATGAAGCCATGTCTGCAGCAGGCTCCTGTCCCACCAGCTGTGCTATCCATGCACTGGCAGCAGCTGCAGAGAAAGCTGACAGTATTTGTAAGGCAGTTCCTTGCTGCTGAAGAGCTCTCAGACAGGGACTGAGGGACCTATGGACAAACTGTTCTTGTGGTGCTCTCCCTGGTGTATAGGGTGGTAGTGCCCTGCCCAGCTCTCTAATCCTAGGGGCTTTCAGGCCACATGAGATGAGGGGCAACCTAAAGGAGATGCCAAGACAAAGTGAAAAGTGGAAAAAAATTCAAGCTTCCGCCATTTAAAAGGCAGGGCTATGGAAAGCATTTCTCCAGCTGTGGTTGTTGGCAGCTCATCCTCTTTCCCCTCATTTCTGAAGGTCTATTTCCCCATAATATCTAGAAAAATTAAAAACCAGCTGCCACACAGCAGTTTGGCAAACATACTGCAGCCACTGAGTGAGAAGCAGCCAATATTTAGGCATGCAACTAGTAAACAGAGCAACACAGCAAACTGCATACCTGGCATAATCAACACATGTTTCACTGTACCATTCCTTGACACTTTTTTGTTTAAGGCTCATTTTCTTAAACGAGATGATTTGATTTATGGCTCTTGAGTGATGAAAATGAGTGGCACTTCATAAAAACTGATCCTTGCTTTTTTTTTTGGTTATAGGCAAAAACTTACACACAGATCTCTAGGTAAACACACATATTTAAGTTCTTCCTTTTCCTAACTTGCCCTTTGGCTTGATGCTTGTTCCTCTAGACTGCAAACATGCTAAGGTTTTGTACAGCCCTGGGCTCATTGTGGCCTTGATCCTCATTGGCACTGAAGTGTCAAATTTGAACAACAAACTTCTCTGTGCATCACTGCAATACTTAAACAAGGTTTTATAGAAGCCATTTTCCTTTGGAATGTTGAAGCATGGAAATATGGGATGCAGACAATGTTATTTTCACAACTGCAATGAATTGTACTTTAACCTTCTCCCCTGCAAAAGGCATGACACCTCTAGAGGTGAAATAAGCATTAAAAGGGCAAAATTCAACAAAACTCATCAGCACTGCTCAGAAAGTTAAGAACCTCCTCAAATCCTTGGTTGTACTGGGCTAGGCATATAAGATTATTATCTCAAATGCTGGAGGAAGCTAGGAGGCAGGACTTCCACCCCATGTGTCATTGCAGACCAACTCCCTGGTATGCTGAGCCTGTGCTAGTCCTTACCTAGTTTTGGTTTGACAAATCCATTTGTTATCCCAAAGTCATCGGCAGCCACTGTCTCTCCATTCACTACTCTGAGGATGGTGAACTCGGCAGCCAGTGTGTGCATCACGAAGGGCAGGTCTCGCTCACGCACCTGGAGGTAAGAATAGGATTATCTGGTGATGGTGAGCACCAGAAGTGACAGGACATTGTAGTGGAGGGTACATGCTCTCAAGGGCACAGCAGACACATGACTCCTGCTTGAGCCAGTCAGTGTGTAAGGATAATTACTGTGTGTGTGACTTAGAGAAGCACACTTGGTGGTATCACTGTATCAGTAGGATTAAGCACCAGAGTGCTTTTAAGACTGTGAAAAGATTGTGGAGATTTCTAAAAGGGAGATGCTTCACATCTTTTCCAGCACTCCTTCAAGGACTCAGCACCGTCTGTTCTTCAGCCTTGTTTCCTAAGGAAATAAGGTTGTGACCTGTGTGCATGCACACACACCTGTGTGAGACAGAAAGACAGCCTGTCTATCCCCAAAACAACTTTGAAGCTTCTTGGCCATCACCAGCCAACCTGACAGCAGACACTATGTTCCTCTAACTTTCAGAAAATCAAAATCTAAGCGATGATGGGAAATGCTGCCTGAACCACCTCTGCAGGAGAGACTGCAGTGTGGGCTCAGCACTCAGATTAGACACGAGACAACACATGACAATAAATGGGAAAAACTCCTGAGATGTCAGAGAGCCTAATTACAAGTGACAGAGCTCTGGGGAAGGCAGACTTCGGTACTTCTTCCACTCCCCAAACAACTCGTTCCCGGAAATGCCTAACAGAACTCTCATCTGGTGGCAGTAACTCTGCCATTTCCCCTTATGTTCTCTTACCAGGATGAAGTCTGTCTGATAGGTGGAGAGCATAAACACTGAGATGTTTTGGTCAGCTAGTGGTGCTATTACTGACTTGGCAATTTTGGTCACTCCGATAGGCTGGGAGCTGGAGAAGCCACCTCCCCCAGACACCACGTTGAGGGCAAGCCATGTCGCATCAGCAACACTCAAGTGTTCCGAGGAAGGAAGCTCTGCAAAGAGACAAAAGGAGAGGACAGAGGTTTGTTTTAGAGGCAGAGAGAACCAGGTCCATCTGTCAGAATATGGTTAGCACAGACCTCAGTGCAAAAAACGAGATGAGCCTCTTTATCCAGCCAACCTCCTGAGCTTCCCACACTGCTCCACCAGCTGGTATTGTGCTGCTTGTTACACATACTGATTGCATCAATTTCCATAGCAGAACTCATACAGACTGTGGAGGACAACACAGGAAACTGCCTGAGACTTGGCAATTCACTTGGATGCCTGTGACCAGCTCTAGTGACCTTCCCACGTGAAAACAGCCTGAGATCTTCGACTTAACTAATTTCTATCACACAATTTCTTCACTCTGGCAGCAGCTGAGCCAGAGGAGCTGCCCCAAGAAGACCTCATCAACCTTTTCCTCAGGGGGCAGGAAGGCTGATTTGACTGTTGCATTTGTCTGGGACATGTTGGTCATGTTTGGGTTTATGTGTTTAACAGGTCCTATGAAGTGTTACAGGAGTCATTGCATTTGCTTAAGGTAACCTGCTACTCACAATTCAATTAACTTTGCAAAAAATAAATAAGAAGTGATCGAAATACCAATTTTGGGCACTGTCTCCACTAGACAGCCAGATCGAAAAGTACAGCTCAAATTTTAATGAAACAAACTCTGGCTAAAGGCTCAACAAATCCATCTAAATAGTGTCAAATAAGCCAGTGGGACAGTGATTTGCCCAGGAAGCTGTTAAAAGCTGTAAACCCAAGGAGAGCCAAAAACATCAGTTGTAACATTAACACAGTACGACAGAATCACAGAAAATGCCAAGTTGGAAGGCACCCACAAGGATCATCAAGTCCAGCTCCTGGCCCTACACAGGCCCACCCCCAAGAGTCACCCCCTGTCTCCCAGAGCATCATCCAAACACTTCTGGAGCTCTGGCTGCCTTGGTGTTGTGCCCACTGCCCTGGAGAGCCTGTTCAGTGCCCGACCATGTTTTTGGGGAAGAACCCTTTTATATTGACTCAGTGAGGCAGAATAAGGTAATAAATATAGAACAAAATGAGGAATCATCCATGTTTCAGTACCAACCCACCACCTCCACCACTTCCCCCAAAGGAAAGCAGAGCTCTGGGCACCCCACAGCTTCAGCACTGCCACATCCCCTGTCCTCCCATCAGACAGAAATCTTTCTTCTGGATTATCAAGATCCTCTGGCAACAGGTTTATCAGAGTGCAGTCACTCCCACTTCTGATCACGGGGGACATCTCACCTCTGGCTTAGACGGACCTCTAAAAGGCTTTTTTATTATAATCAGGGGTTTTGTTTTGAACTTTCACTCTGGCGAAGCCTTAAGATTTTTGTGGCTTTGCTGTGTAAGGCTTTGCAGAGCTGCTGCAAGCAGCAGGCAGCAGGAGCAGTTCAGCTGCCTGCAGGCTCCATAACCATCGCTTGCTGCCCAACATCACGGCTACAGCTGGCAAAGCAGGGTTCCAGACTCCAGCTGTCATTCCATCCATGGTTGCTGGCACGGAACCCCACCAGACTTGGCAAGATGCGATCAACCTGATAGCCCAGGATAATCTTTCCTGGCAATGCAATGCTGGGTACCAATTGATGGTGGGCTCCCAAAGCCCATGGGACCACTCTCCATTGCACAGCAGTTGCCAGATGCCATGTGGGACACAGCATGGGACACTGCACCTCCCAGTATTAAACCTCCCAGGTAGTAAACAAATGTCAGTCCCTGCACAAATCAAATGCAACCAACATGTCCAATAAGGTTTAGGGTGTGAGTACCTGCTTATTCACATCATGGGTGATTTAAAAGGTCAAGGGTCTGTCTGGAGTCTCACTGGCCCATTTGGCAGCCCCTGTTGAAGTAGAGCAGCCTCCATGGCACACGCCAAGCTGGGATGAGAGGTGGTATCGTATTGGCCATAATTGGCTCCTGGGCTCAAATAATCCATACCATTTCCAAGGAGGATAACAAACATTGGCTGAAATCCAAAGAAAGACTGAATTGCAGCTGCTGGAGTGCTATGCAATGCTGTAAGTACTGTGAGCTGGTACTCCACGTGGCACTCCTAAAATACCTTGGGGAGGTTGCTGGGCAGATGATGAGATTTCAGCTCACAGGTCTTCGCAAGCAGCCAAGGAGGTTACAGAATGCAGAGAGGAAAAAATCTCCTGGTTTTACAGCCCTAACCAAGAGTCAGCCCAACAGTGTGGGCCTGCACAACAATTTTTTCTGCCTATGTTTTCCACCGTGGGGACCCCTCAGTCACAGGCACCCTGCGCAGCAAGAGGCAAAGGACCAGGAGAGAGCCCTCCTCCAGAAGAATACTGGAAAATGTGCAAAATGACCTGAGAAAGGGCAGCACCACCAGAACTTTTTTACCTTTCCATATCTAATCTAAATAGGTTCACGTTTCTCATAAAAAGGTTATAGTTCAGGGGAATATAACTGGAAAATGCACAGTTCCACAGCAGAAATGCTTCTCACTGACCTACCCTGACAGCTGGGTGAGTGCTGTGCCAACCAGTGACCTACTCCCTTCCTCCACAAAGACACCCTGTGAGCTGTTTTTTGTGGACCCTCTTCCAACCTAATGACATCCAGATACCCACTTCAGGACACCTGTGCTTTCAAGTGAAATGACAGATAAATGATGGATTTATTGTAGTGTTTGGAAAGAAATGAAGGCACTCAGCAGGTTTGTTCCTTTGATGTGGCATTTTGGATCATCTCCCAAGTACTTTTCTGAACTCAGTACACAAAGTTTTGCATTGCAGAATGATCTGAGTGATGTGCTACTCCCTTGTTTGATCTGGTACTCTGAATGAACCAATTGCTCATTTGATTCACCATTGTAAGCCCTGTGGTTGCAGCCACAGCTAACTCTAAATATTAAAAAATAATGAAATTAAAAAGTACTGTGAATTTTCTGAGCAGACTTCTGGATTTAAAACCTTACAATGTACTTATTTTACCATTTATAGCCTCCATCTGCAAAAATGGCAGCTAGACTCTGGCTTGTATTAAAAAGATAGAGAAAAAGGCTCCTGCAACAGCAGGACTCCAATGGTCAGTCATTAAAAATAAAAGTGCTGCCAACATGAAAGTCATGATAAATTGGGAGAGCTGTCACCAATGCCTTGACATGGCAGCACAGTTATGTATATGTATTTTTGTAACAGGATTTTTGTGTTTATTAAAGGGTTCTCTTCCCACTATCCAGTGGAAGCTTTTCATTGCTCTGCAGTTTTAAAATCTCGTTTTATAATGAAGTGAGGGATTACCTCGGGTTGTAAAGCCTGAGCCACAGCCCAGGTGTCTGACTTTTCTGTTGGCTTCCCCACACTGGAGGGTCTGGAGGCATGTTGCTGCCAGACTGTGCGATGGCCCAACTCCCAGCGGGCCCGTGGGGAGCTGGGGTGCACAGGGCCCATTGCCAGTCCCCACTGCTGTGGTTTCCCTGACATCTGCATAAAGTGTGTGTGTTTGAACTAGGTATCTCTGCTCAGGAAACACTCCAGGAACTTTTATTCTTTCAGGCAGTGTGGAAACTGGCCACGTGAGCTCAAAATCTTGAGGGGAGAGTGGATGAAAGATAACCACCTGAATCTCATTTCTTTTGAGAAATCAGGCAAAGTAAATATTCCTTTAATGTTGGGAAACTGAGTACTCTTGTTCCTCTCACTTCCAGAAAACATGTGAAAGGGGACAAAGACATTTATTTATCAGTTTCTATACTGTGCTAAAATCCAGAAAGAGCTCTGAAGCTGGTTCAACGGCCAGCTTTGTGTGTCCTGGTCCTTGCCACTCTGGAAGCATGAGGGTTGTTCCTGCTGGGTGCCCCATTCCCCACTCGGCTCTGCTGCATGGACAAGCCAAAGTGACCCAGCACTGTGCTTCCCCCACAGGATCCCAGGAGGGCAGCAGATACATCCTGGGGATGTTACAATGCAAATCACAGCCTTTTAGAGAATGCAAATAGCCTTTATTTTGGCCTTGAAACACATAGATTGCCAGCTTCCCACTTAATAACTGGGAGCAAAGATTTCTGCTGCTACACGAGTTCTGAGCAAGCCCCCTGGGCAGTTTGCAGTGAAGAATGAGAGGGCTGCCAGACAGAAAGTCCTTGGTGCCAGTTTGATCCAAGTGCCACAGAGCTTTCTCACACGAAGGCACTTGAGCACAACAGTCAGGCAAGATGAAAGCTTTTGCTTGGCTTAGGTCCAAAAAGTTAATGCTTCTGTGCTCAAGAGAAGAAAGAAAATCCTACAGTTTCAAACCAGCTGAAATCATCTCACATGGCAACAAGCTTGAGCTCATCCTGGGAAGAGGTCAGTATGCTCACGACCAAGCAGCTTTTGCAATTTTTTCCATTTATGCTAATGGCTTTGTCAGCTGCCACCTTCCTCAGAGAGCAACACTGGAGGTGATCACTGAATCAGAGAATGGTTTGGGTAGGAAGAGACCTTTACAGGCCATCTAGTGCAACCTCCCTGCAATGAGTGGGGACATCTTTGACTAGTCCAGGTGGCTTCAAGCCCCATGTGACCTAACCTCGAATGTGTCCAGGGATGGGGCATCCACCACCTTTTCTGGGCAACCAGAGATGCTGTGCCAGAAGGAGGAACAGAATTCAGTGCTGTGAACATCAACTTGCAACAGGAGTGCAGTACCTCCAGCACTACAGCCCACAGCGTGCTCGGGCTCAGACGCCTGTGCCAGCAGTGAGACATCTCATCCAGGGCACAGCAGGGATTTTTAGATCTCCACATGTTCATTAGATAACAAGCGCTGCCAGAAAATGGGACAGCAGGTTTCTCCAGGATCTCAGCAGACCATCGAATTTCGATTTTTGTCTCTTTTATTGCTCTTCTTTGTGCATCCCAAATTTGCTGCTGATGTACCTGGGCATCTGCCTGGGCACCTCTGCAAAACTGGATCCACAGTTGGGAAACCTTGCCATCTCTAACTGTGTGCTTCTGGCATTTTCTCCTAACAGAGCAGGAGGGGTTTTTTTATTCCAAACGCCCTCAACAGGGAAGCTGTGAAACCTGTCAACTCCTTTTCCTGTTTAGGTATTATCTCACACAACTATCAAAAGAACATTGTTAGGTTCATAAACTCACACTCTGCAGTGAGGAAACAACAGTTGACATTTTATATATCTAGCCTCAATGTTTTCATTCCTCAGTTTCCTACCCATGAAGTGGGTACAAACCCTCTATTTCTTCTAAATCTTGCTCTCAAGAACCAGCTGATGTGTTCAGCTGAGGTTTATATACATCTCACAATTGAAGGACTTCACAGCTAAACCAAAGCAGCATGGAAAATTTCTGCACTAAGAGGGAATGTGGCACAGATTTAAATGTCTAAAAACAGGGTTAGAATGGCAGGAATTGGGAAGTTTTGTTCTGGTCTCTTTGAGCATCATTGCTTTGTCACTGAGGAAGGAAGCTGTCAGTGGTAGTGCTATTCCAGGGATAATCAGGCAGGTTTGAAAGGCAAAAGTCTCTCTTTTCGACTATCAAGACCATAAAAGACAGACAAACAGACAGAGGAAAAGAAAGAAAAAGAAAACAAGAAGTAAGCAATCAAGAACTCTATGGAAAAACCAGACCCCGAACCTGCCCAAGTCCCACACCTTGTAGAGTACAGCTCTCCCCAAACCCACCTCCCAGGAGCGCTCCCAAAGCAACTTCGAGCAAATGCATCCTCCCCCACTTCTTATACTAGTCCTTGTCTGCTGTTACAGATATTCTTTAAACTTATAGAGTAACTAACTTCAAAGGCTATTTATGGATTTACATCCAAACAGGTGAACATAGTGCAATTTTCTCATGTTGTCCTGACAATTCAATTCAAGCTTTACCCGGTGTAATAACCAGTTTGAATTTTCAACTGTTCACATAAATTGGTCAAATTGCATACAGGGAATTATACACAGTGACCCTGGGTCTCATGTCCATCTGATGGAAACTACTGATATAAGTCACACACAAGGGAGTTCTCCAAGCCCTTTACTGGAGGGAAATGATAAAGACATTCACCCCACCTTTATTGTATAAAAATAAGAAGACTCAGAAATCTGCTTCAAAAAGCACTGAGGTCACCTGGGGCATTTTTTCAAGTCCCAGTCTTAAAGATAGAGAAATGGCATTTAACCAGAGACAACAGGGATTTAATACTGGGTATTGCCAGACACTTCAGGAGCAACAGGAGACACTGTGTCAGCTCAGCCATCTCCACTGAAGCATCCCTGCCCTGTAAACAATTTCCAGGGGCAAATGGGTATGTTGAAACAGCTGGAAACTTGTTATTCACAGTATCTACTTTTCCTAAACAGCCTCATCCACTATCCTCCACACCACAACCACTTCTACAGGCACTATATCAGCTCCCAAGCAAGGCTTTTATAAAAAGTTTTTGGGAAGGGAGTCTGCACTGCTGTGCAGCTTCTCCACTGTTACACATCTGCCCACATACCTGCATGAGACAGGAAAGTCTGACAGTGCAGGAGGTGTCAGGCTCAAAGATGGAGAAGTCTGTATTTTTACCGTTAATGGTATAGTTACACAAAGACATCCCAGGCACAACATCCATGCCCTGGAATGATAAGAGAGGACAGTGTGGTGCTGTTTCTCTTTACCTACTGGGAACATGTGCATCACTTTCTCAGCAGATGCCAAAGGGATCCTCACCTTTGCTGACATGGGCATGACCTTTGTGGATTTTGAGGAACAATGCTGAGGTATGGCACCTTTCTGGACAGTTTACTAGCCAGGCTGCTAAAAGCAGCAGAACTGGGAATATATTTACACTAGTTCCAGAGCTGGGGAAGAAGCAAGTGCTAATTAAAATGATTCTTCCTGCTCAGCATGCCCTCAACTACATTTGTACAAAGCAGAGATGACATCATGTGGCTGACTGATATATTTACACATCTGGAGTTCCCTGCTCATCCCCATCCCTGTTTTCAAACTAAGGGTGCAGACAGGAATTTGGTCTAGTTCCAGCAATCAAATGTGCCTGGCACACCAATGGGACTGAAGAGACAAACCAGTGACTTTTACCAAACATAAGCTGTTCAAGGTCTCTTTACTGCCTGAATACAAGGCAGAGGAAACCGAAAGGTCCATTTTTGGGGAAAGGCTAAAACAAAGTGAATATTATTGTTGGAGCTTGTTGTGAATGCAGAAAAGCATCAAAATCCAGGTTAAAACTCTTTGCTACTTTTGCTGACTGTAAGAAGCAGAGGCGAGAAGTGTGCTGCATTCAGAAATGCACTGTTCCTGTGCAGCCTGTCTCTCTTTCTTCCCGACTTTTATATACTCCTTGCCTGGCTGGCTGCTAGCTTGGCGGTAAGGAGAGCTGCAGGCTGTTTCACAGGTGCCCTGTCCCTGCCAGACAGAGACAGTCCAAGTGCAGGTATGTTGGGGCAGTGGCAAGGGCTGCAGATGGACGCTGTGAGTCCATCAACAGATATGACTTACCCGCCTTACTCTGTCAGTATCTTACGAGGTGACCTTGAGCACATCACATCCCCTCCCATACCTGTGTTTCCCTTTCTTATTAAGTATGTGGTTGCTAAAGTCCTTCTCTCTTGCACTAAATAAATATATGAAATATTGGCACCACAGAGCATTGTGACTCCTGGGTGTTACAGTAACAGTACCAAAAATAAGCTCAGGAGGTGTGACCTGGCACACATCCTGGTGCATTTAAAGGAAGCAGCTCCCCTTTATTTGTGTGCTGGTATTTTCATTTCATGTCATGTCATTTTCCCAAAGCAGGGTGGCTCTCAGAGCCACCCCAGCAGTGCCTGTGCCACTGAGGTGAGGGGTCTCCATGCCTCTCCTATCCTTCTGAAATAGGAAAACCAGAAACAGCTGCAGAAATCCAAGCAGTTGCTTTTTCACCCTCCATTGGACTCCAACCTACCACCGAAATAAGTGACTCCTTTGGTCTGTAGCTGGAGAGCAGCTGGATCCCCTTGCATTAAAGACAGACTTTCCCAGGGGAAAAGAATGTGTTTGCAATGCAAGTTTCCCTTGCAGTAGAGAGATCTTCAACCATGTGAAACACAATGTATTTCCCTTAAAATCAGCAAATATTCCTCTGAACCTCAGCTTCCCCATGTCCAAGCAAAGAATTAGCATCCCTGTATCGACCTGACAAAGAGCTGAACTCGACAACCACCAAGTGCTGCTTCGTGATTGTTTCTGGCCTCAGCCAGAAACGCTACCTAGAGCCTCTGCCTGTCCCCCAACTAACCACATACCCAAGCAGTGCCATGTTTCTCTGCACATCCACCACCCCAAGCTGCTTCACCAGAGGCACCCAGCACAAATCTCTGAAGACACACAAGAGCTCATGTGCCTGTTCTTCTCCCTTCTCTGGCTCAAATATTTATTATTTGGTGAGTGTATGCAATGGACTTTGCAGGGATTTTGCTGAGATAGCTTTTTCCTGGCCTTCCAGACTGTCTGTGGTCCTTCACCTGGGCCTGACATGAAAGTTGTGGCAAGCAGGAAAGCTGAGTGCAGTCGTGTCCTGGGCAGGTACATGAGATAGATCGCTGTTCTTGGAAGTGCTGCTGCAGTCCTGTGTTCTGCCACAGTGACAGTCCCATGTACATCCTGGGTCACATCCAGATCAACAGACAGGGCTCAGGCAGGGAAATGAATGAGAAATGCTATTTTTAACATTCATTAACTTTACATGAAAACATCAAGCTTTCCAACTTTTTAAGCTGTTTTGCTAAATGCTTGCCTCCTCTTGTTCCAGTTAAAGGAGGTGGTTAAAGGTTAAAGGTTAAAGACTTCCCTCCTGGAGATGTTCTGAATACACGCCACTCACCACACCAAATCAGACCACAGGCACTTCCAGTAGTGTCCAACGACAGATAATCACACAGGTCCATTTTCCTGAGTGTTTCCATTTTGCTCTGAGACTACAGAATGGCTACAAAACACCGTCCAAACAATTACATCAGTTTAAAAGGGACTTCCAGGGCAGTGTGGACATATCTGCACATCTGTGGGCAAACCAGAGAGAAACCTGGGAGTGCTTGCTACCCAACCCATTATCACAAGGGTTACACCTGCTGGTCACTTGTCATCTGAGCCCATCATCAGCAAGACCCAAAACTCTTCCCAGCTGCCAACCTTGCAGGCCAGGCACGCAGGTGGCATGGGGTGGTGCTGGAGAAAGGGTTCACAGAAGCCCAGTTGCCAATTTTTGAGATGTTTCTACCTCTATCTGTGAATTTATGGATGGACAGATGGGATATTTAGTACTTTGAACTAGAAAATCTTTCCTTGGCTGCGACATGCCAAATTATTCCAGAGGTGTCATCAATCTTTGCCATTTCTGGAAGGCCAAGTATGCAGTGTGAGAGCTCCACACACTCACTCAGGCAGATCCTCCTTTTCTACAGATGAAGCCTTTAAAGCAAAGGGTGAGTTGCTCAAGCCAGCACCCCTCCAAAGGCAGAGTATGAGGTGCAGTGGGAGCACTTCCCCTCCTGCCAAAGTGACAGCTCTGCCAGAGGGACGGGGTGCACCAGCCAGCCCGGAAACAGCCCAGGACTGCAAATAACGTTTCCCCCTCCACTCCCACTCTCGGCCTGGCTAATGCCACCTTAGGGCTGTCCACCACCTCTGACTCAGCCAGACTGTCACATTCCATCAAAAGGCATCTGGGCCACAGGTTCCTTACCTGACCCAGTAAAGAAGGAGCTGCTTTTCTGGAGGGAGATAGGTGTTATGTTGTATTTCACTTTTCAAAATCTGCTTATGATTCAGAAGTAGACAACTGCTACTCATTCTCTACTTACAAGCACACATCACCTGGAGACAAAACTACCTCCAAAAATGGGATGCAAAGCTCATCCTTCTCATCATCACACACGGGTGCAGCTCCACCAGCACCAGGCTGGGTGTTCCCTTTGGCCCCATGTCCTGCTCTCTGCCAGCACTGCCACACCAGCCTTGCCTTGGTGAGCAAAACAACCACTGATTTTATTTAAAAAGTATGAAAGCAAATCCTCCAGGTAAACTGAACCTGTGCATACAAGCTGGAGAGAAAAATGAATGCAGATGAGTTTATTTTTTGCCTCCCCTCCTCCCACCAGCACAGGGAGTTGCTAACATTACATCATCCCACACTCCCACCCCTCAGATCAAACCCTGCAAAGGCACAGTTCCTGCTGAGGCTGCTGGAAGCAATAGCTATAGGAAAATTAACTCTGTCGTGCAGGATGCACTCCCCAGTGGCCAGTAGTGACCCAGTGCTGGGTTTTGCTGTCAGCTGTTACAGACAGGGATGTCTGAATCCTCAGAGATGTGCAACCCCAGCAACCTCTGCCTCCACGTATTTATCTACCAGAACACGTATTTCTTTAACAGGACAAAGAAGGAATCTGAGTTGCTCCCAGTCTGTCCCAAATGTAGAACTAAAGATGGGCAAAGAAGCCACAATACTAACAGTTTTGATACAGGGACATGACATGACCAAGCAGGACTTTCAATTTCCACTCACAGACTTCAATTACACAGAACAGGGTATTGTTAGCGTCAGTTTTCCTGGAGCCGCACGTGGCCTGTCAGAGCAGCTGCTGACTGAGGCAGAGGCGCAGGAATCTTGTTGAGAGCAACAAAAAAGCTTTTCTTTGCAGGAAATTAAAAAACAAGAAAACAAACACCAGCACTTGCGTAAGCCCCGGACTGGCTCAGATAGAAATTATCTCAAGACTGTGTTCCAGATCAATGGATCAGCTGCAGCACTGGCAATTAGCACCTTGAAATTATTTAGCAAGCTGAGGGGTTGGAATTTTATGGGAGAATGGGTGAGAGCAAGCAGGAATCACAATAAATATTTCTGGACAGCAAAGTCAATGCCTGGTGCTGGCTGAGCCCAAGCTACGGTATGAACATGGCTGTTGGATGCTTTTGCAACCAGGCAAAGGGGGACAGAGGGAGCTGGAGGGGCTGAGACGGCATCCTGGGAATGGGTATTTGGTGTGAACATGGAAAGCAGAGCATGTTTTTTCTGGCTAGGAGTAACGATATCTCCCCAGTTATACCATAAGCCTATTTTATGCTGTACCCAGCACTCCAAGCAAGGGAGAAGGACTCTGTAAATAGATCCTCCCTGTGTGAGGTATGTTGATGGGCACAAGGTGCAAACTGGCCACATGGCAAATGTTTCAGGCAGGCATTAGCTTAGTTAGGGCTCTGCCCAGGTCTGCCCAATACCAGCTCCCTTCAGAGGAGTGAGCACCCTCACAGAGGTTGGGTGGCCCTCTCCAACCACCCTCCTCAGCAGCGCACCAAAACCCTGCACCATTCAGGATGTTATGAACATATCGGTCTCATTATTCCTGACACTATTAAGAACAGGAAGATCTCATTATTTACTATGTGCTGACATAACGCTCACATACATGGAAAATGCCCTATTGTTGCTCTCAGAGGAGGAGGAAGGAGGGGAGCAGGGATGACTGTGGCTGGTTCCAGTGTAAGCTCTTCCATGGCCCTTCTTTAAATAAATCAAATCTCCAGACTCACCCAGGAGAAAAAAGACATTGCTCAGATGAGCCTTGTTCCCCAGCTGCGGGGGCCAACAGGAATCCCCTTCTCTTCCTGTGATGCAGGGAAGCACCCTTGGACTTTGCTGTGGGACATGGGCGCTTTCTCTGCCATTCCTGAACATTAATCACAAAAAGTCAGATACCAGAGACATAACAAGGATGAAAGCAACTACATGAGAAAATCCTGCGACTTTTCAACCGGTCTCCATGCTTCTATTATTAACCCAGGAAGAAAAGACAACCATCTCTGTCCAAATGGTTTTCTATTATTCTATATTCTATAGAATAGAATTATTATTATGTCTGCATCTAACCTGAAGCCAAGGCAAGCTACTGCAAAATTTTTGAGGCACTGATGCTCTTAAGGCTTTGAAATCATGCTAAGATGATGAGGCACTGAGGGAATTATGCAAGTAAACAAAGCTGGACCTGATAAGGAGCATCAGAGATAGGGAACACCAGGTATTTAGCCCTGAGAAGGAGGGAGGGAGCAATGGCCAGCACAGCTCTCAGCAGCCAGTGCCAGAGCCGTGGCAGGGTCTGCAGAGCAGCTGGCATGGGGAGGGGAGAGAAGGCAGCCTGCCCCAGCCACTGATCACTGCAGCCCATGACAAGAAACATTAAATAGCAGGATGTGAGTGCTGCTGCTCACAGCTAGATTTTCCTGAGCATTAACATTTGATCACAGCACTTCCTTTGCCAGGATACAGAAAGATACAGGTGGAAGACAGGCTAGAAACCAGCTATAAAACCAGCCAGAATAAAAGGGTTAGCTGCAAATGAAACAAACAGGAGACAGCAGGGTTTCCTCTTGCCTCTGCATAGTTAGATGGTGTTCGGCAAAACCTGAGTTCTCTCAGCATTCCAGGCTGCTGGTAACACTTCAGCTTCATGCTTTGTGGAGATGATGCAGGAAGGCTGAAAACTGCTGCCTGCCCTCCCACCATGCTGCTGCTGGGAACTCATCTGCCCCCATAAAAACAAGCCTCCTAGTTGGAAGAAAGCTAATCTAAGCTCTAACTCCTAAATCAACTTTCTAATTAAGAGGCAATTTTTCAAAAGCCTCTCCTCACCCTGGGACACAGAGAGACTGACTTGCAGTCTGCCCAGCAGTGCTGATGCTGCTCTGGGGCTCAACACTTTTGAAATAGCATCTGCACATCAACTCCCAAGCCAGACCCACCCTAGAGTAGGAGACACTCCTATGAAGTTTTTGTGCTATCTCCTTCATCTCGCTTTCCTTATTTATATAATGGGGATGCAAACACTATTATTTCAGGAACACTGCTGAGTGATTAATAGCTGCCAAGAATTTGGAAGGTAAAACCGTCAGGGTAATTATTACTCTGAGTGACAAAGAACAAGACAGATCAAGAGTACACACTAATAGATTACAACATCATACTACAAGGAAGCATCCAAAATATCCCAGCAATTCTGCTTGAGGGACCAGCTCCAATGCTACATGTTGTGAGAAAAGCTCTGACATTTTCACCTCTTCTTTTGAGTCTATTATTATCATGATAATTGCCAGTGGGAAAAAAAAAACAACACAGGAAATAAATGGGCTGAAGAGAAGGGGAAGACAGGCTTCAAGAAGAGGCAGGAATAGCAACTCTCCTACTGCTGGCTCTCCTTTCCTAGGAAACTGCTGCTTGAAGCATGATGCAATAGGAGCAATGCATGTGAGGAAGCCTAGTTTGCTTGACGTGTAATATATAACCTTTTCCCTGGAGCCGGAAAGGGTGAACAGGGACACAACACCTCTCCAATTTTCCACTTGCTCACCTGCACAATTAATGGTAGAAAACAGATCCTTGAGAACTTTTCCTATGCCTCCAGCAAACTGCGCCAAGCAGAGAGGCGAATGGTCTGCATGTGTGCAAATCTCACTTGCCTGTGAATAGCACTGGTGTTCCTGAGACAGTCAGGCTTTCAAGTAATCCAGTGCTAAGTGCCATCAAACCAGCAGCATTAGTAGTAATTAAAAATGAGATGCTTTCTAAACCAGGCTGTGTACTTTGGAGGCAGCCAGTTCACCCAAACAGGATTACGACAGCTCAGGATTTTACTTCTTTATGTCCACTCCCTTAACCATGGGATCAGTGCAAACAGCCTTGGAAGAAACAGGCACAAAATTCACTTAAATTGAGATAGTTCTGAAGTGAAAATGTATTTTTCCTCTACTTCTCTAGAACAGTCAAAACAATTACAAATATGGAAAGGGACTGACACATTAGCTTTTCCAACGGCTATGGAAAGCACATAGCATTTAGTCACCCACACAGACTTTGAACAAGCACTTTATTGCATAAGTGAAATTCTGCTGCAAAAGCAGTTTTGTTCAGGGGAAGGAAACGTTTAGGAGAGTGGTGAGAGAACTCCCTGATGGCTCATTTGTGGGAAATTAAAGTAAAAACAAAAGACAAGAGGGAAACCAGAATGGTTTAAGTGGTGATATAGGGAATCAATAACTAATATTATGTATCATAGAGAACTTACTGATAGAGAACTAACACTAAGAGGGAGCTGATATAACGTAACATAAAGCACTAACACTAAGAAGGATCTATCGACAGGGAACTAACAGGAAAGGGTTAATAGAAATAATTGCAAGGGCTTTTGCTGAAGCCACAAAGATAGACTGTATGGTTGAGGCCATAATTAACAGGGAGCATGTTATGGTTGCCATCGGTACCTGGCCTTGAAGCTTCAAGAAACTGAGATAAATCAGGAAATATGTCAAGGCAGTAAGACAATTGTAGAAGTTTGCTCATTAGACTAGTTTGACTTGCCAACAGAACCGGTTTGAGTTACTTTTTGAGCCAAGTTCAAAAGGACACAGCGAGGAAGACCCACGATCTTCATCCCCAAGACCCTCGAAGACCCCGGCCCAGGAAAAATGGAAACCACTGCGCAAACTCGGATGGGAGGAGCGCAGGGTGGAGAAAATGGAAATTACTTCTTGGAATTAATTAGAATAACCCTGCCTTTTCTAAGAAAATAATGAATATCTATAAAGAAATAATGAATATGCATGTTTTAACTGGTTTTAAACAAACCTGTAAGCACAGAGGGGTGTGCATGTTTTTGGTGGACAAATCCCCCATGCACCCAGCGCTGAATAAACGTACCTTCTCTACAACTACCTAGTTGTGGGGTTTTTCCGCATGTCAGTGGGAAACCTCCAAACTGAGGAAGCAGTTGGGTTATGCTGGCCTACTAGCACACAAACATGTAGTGTACTCGTGCATCACCAGACATGTTCCTCTATAGAACACATAAGCACACAGCTATGCTCTCTCCTCCTGACCAGCCCCATTTTCAGGGAGTAGGACAGTCAGTGTGTCTTCATATCTATGTGGGAGTTGGCATCAGAAGCATTTGTCCCCTTTTTGACCCCAGCATGTTGGTTCATTCTATTTATGTATTTTTTATCCATAACCCACAACAGACGTTTTTAGCACTGTTGCTGGAAGGTCAGGGAAGGACCACAGAAGAACAAGTCCCAGGCACAGAGCCCTTGCAGAGTATAATCCATGACCTGCCGCCACCAGGAATTTGCTATGTTTTGAATTCAAAGAATCTCTTTCTTAAACAAAAAACCTACTCAGGCCTTCATGCCAAGACGGCAAGCTGGTGGCCGCGAGCTGCTTGAATAACACAAGGAGGATCCCACATTCAGACAGGGCAGCCAGTCTTACAGAGGTGGTCAGCCACAAGCCCTGTGAGGAAGTCCTGGGAAAAGCAGACGGATGGCATGAGATTGGAAAGGCAGGTTCGTGCAGAGCAGAAAAGTCCTCTGAGAATGTGCTCTGCTTCTGCCTGACACTAAGCACACTGCTGGGAAGCCAGTTTATCAGCATTCTAGTCCAGAGCAGTAGAAAGTGCATGCACAGCTGATGGGGAGCTAAGAATCATACCCTTGAATTCCTTCTCCCACCAAGGACTGTAAAAAACCATTTCAAAACTTGGACCCTTCTTCCATTAGGGGCCAGTGAAATGATGATTTCTGGCACTGTCTTGTTGAAAGATTCAGTAGGAGAGTCCAGGACATGTGCCAAAGGACAGCAGGTTCAGCCAGGAGGTAAACTTTGGTCCTGAGCCCCTGTGAAACAGTCAGGTGAGGCTGAAGAATGAAGACAACTACATGAGAAAGACCCACAAATATCAACAACCTGGGAAAAATCACATCAGACAACTCTACCAAATGCACTTTCTCTTCAGGAGCTCCCAAGCAAACTCACACATACACGTTGCGTGTCCTAGAAGACACTGGGGGGAGGGGGAGGAGAGCTAGGGGGAGGGGTTTTCAAGAGAGAAGAGCACAGACCTGGAAGAGATGGCACTTATGTGTTTCCAACAGTCCTATTTCTAAAGACTTAATTCCCACATGTCTAAAGAAGGTGAATACAAGGGCCAAGAACTTTCCCTTGCACAAAGTAGGCCTATATGTAAAGAAGAAACAGCAGACGAGAGTTGGGTTGTATATTCCCTGCTGGAGAAAAACCACAGCATCCTGTTTTTCAGTGCTTAGGTTTTAAAAAAATCTCCCAAACACTTCATGACCATTGATCTCACTAGAAAGTACCAGGGGATTTTGTAATTCCAAATATTTTATCACAGGATCAGCCCTCTGGCAGCTTCACACCCTACAGTGGGGACAGCCTTTCCTGGGAAGGGACAATCTCCATCAGATTAGAGCAATTCAGGGAATAAGCACAGTACCACTGCCTCCCCACTTTCTCAAAGCATGCTATTTATTGAACAGGCACAAGTGATGACACAAGAAATACATATGATGGTGATTTTGCCGGGGAAGATAAGAGTATCTTCTCTCCTCCGGAGGCCTACCTCCAGGCTATGCTGGTATCAGCAGCCAGGTGCTCCCCTGGCCGCAGTGGGTGCAACTTCACCGCTCACCCACTCACATCCAGGCACGTGAATTTTTGGTTTAATAAACTTTCCTGCAGTCCGTGTTTCTCAGTAACCCTGCAACAGTAGTCATGGTTACAAAACTGGGGTCCTTGGCAATGCACCAATGATGCTGCAAATCTACAATGACTAATTCTAAAAGCTTAATTTACAGAACTCATTTAAATGCTTAAAGATATACAGGTCACCGCAGGGGGCGATATAATAGCTATGGCATACCTGGTGATGAAGCAGTTGTATAGGAGGAGCAGCCATGGCATCTTCTGGCCATAAAATTAAGTGAATTTTTAATGCTGGATGTAGACTAAAGACATTTAAAGGAAAGCACAATTTAAACATAGGCACAGTAACAAACCCAGCTGATTTCCAGTCAAAGATCTGGTCAAAGCTTCCAGATGAAACACTGTTTTAACTAACAATCCCACACAACAATATTGCTGCCTGATACAGTACTGCCTGGTTTATTTGTGCCTATTCAGAAAGTAATTAATGCCTTTCTTAACACATTTTGCCCATGAGCATGCAAAACCATGACGCAGCAGTCTCAACTCCCCAAACTGGCCCCACTAAAGGCACACAGAGGGTGCAGACTGAGGACCTTCAGTGCAATGGCTTCCAGCTTCCCAAGGATGGCTGATGGGCCAGCATCTGTCCCATGCTGCTTGCCCCTGTGCATCTCCCATGGGGCTCGTTACCTATGCAATGTTTCAGACTTCCAGCTGTTTCCCAGCACTAAAATATTTATGGCCACATCTTCAGTTAATATGCTGATGATGTCACCCAGGGAAGCACACCACAATGAGTGTATTGCTCCAACTGCGTTTGGCTGGACAGGGAGGGAGCGGCAAAGCCACCGGCTCCTTGTTCCACAGCTTTTGCACTTCTCTCCAGCTGCTTGCTACGTGGGATCTGACACACAGGCACAAGGAAATGGAGCGGCTTCTACTCACACACATTCCAGCAAAAAACCCCTTTGCAGAGGCTCTCTCTCCCTCTTTATACAAATAAAGAGGGAGAGAACTGTAGACAATATTTCACCTCACACAAAGTAAATCATAGGGGTCTGAGGTTCTAGAGTCCTAAATCTGTATCCCAGAATGCTAAACTATTATCACCCACCTAATATGCTGTGATTTTGAGTAAGCATTCACATCACTATAGTAACTACCAGAGACAAGCATCAACACACAGGTTAAGACATTTGATCACACATGATATAATTTCCGTGTCCTGATCCACTTCCTCAACCCACTGCCCACTGCCCTTCCTACACAGGCATCTTCCAGCAGAAAGGCTTCTTTCACTTGGGGAGGAGCTGGGGCATGAAGCATGCTCATGTGGCAGAGTATGCAGCTTTAGTTAAAAACAAGCAGACAAAAACACTTGTCGGCTAAAATTCTAGTTCTACTTTCTTATCAGAATTTTCCCCTTATTAAAACTGTACACAACATAACTGCCCTTGTCATTGTGGTTGACAGGGAGGCATTGCACGCACAAAGCACCAGTGGTTCCCTTCATTAGTTTGTCAGTGTTTCTGTTCCTGCAGAGGTGATCAAATTTAACCACAAGCTATCTGCATTCACACTTCATTCTGTTGCTGTAACAAAGCAATAGCAACAAAAATAACTACTATGGGTACTAATGACTTCTGCACCTTCAAGAGCAAAATGCATCACATGATGTACATAATGTTTGCTTGGATGCAATTACAAGATGCTTCTTGGGTAAATTCATGCAAAACAAAGGCTCTTTAAGTCTTGAAGACAGACTCAACCTTTGCTCTTCTGAAAAACAAAAGCCCTTGCTGATCCCACTGGGGATCAAACCAGTGGTCCTGGGGGGCTTGGAGAGTTGATCTCTCGTCACCTAAAATGGCACCTGTTACTCCTGCAATGAAGGCATTAGTCTCTGTGACCACTGTTAATTAACAGGATGCATCTACTATAGTAACAGACTTGAATATAGATTTATGCCATTGATACCGACATTGTAGTCTTAGAGCTTGGATACAGAACAGCACCACAACTTCTCAATAATGAGGAACAGAAATGGCAATGGTTTACATCAATTACACCAAAAGATGAGAATCTAAACCCTGCTTTCTGACCCCCTCTGTGTGAAGTTGCTTCAGCCGTGGCTCAGCTTCACCTCTGGTGGTAACAGGTCTACTTATCCTCTCCTGTACTACCATGAGGCTTTAAATGAAACACACAATTTTGCGACACATCGTGTTATTTACAGTGTTGTAAGGCTCTACACAGACTGGAACCATGGATACGTGGATATAAAAAGGTTTTTTGCTCATGGCTTATTCAGCCAGGGCTATTTGAGCTTCTCTTGTCAAAATAATAAACCTTGCAGGATCCCTATCAGTGGTGCAGCTTGCTGCTGGTGCCTGTGACACTGCCCTGCAGCTTCTCCCTTTCACCAGCCTGTCATGTCCCCTTGTCTCTAGGGGCCTACAGTTGTCATACTCACCCTGTCCAGGGGACCACAGCTGATGTCTACTTCCCTGCCTCAAAGAGGCTGCCATTGCCCCTGAACCCTGGTCAAGGCACTTCCATTGCACAGCATGGCTCAGCCTGGGCTGCCCACCCTCCCTTTGGAAACGGTGCTCTGCATGGCCACACTGATGTTTTGCTACAAAGAGGAAGGGAAGACCACGGTCCGCATAACACCTCTTCTCCCAGGCTGGGTATGGGCACCTTGCGGGTTTGCTCCATTTCTGCTATTGTAGCTGGGCTAAGCATTTGGGTACCATGGCATGTTCTTCTGGCAGTTCAAGGGGAGGCTTAAGGACAGAAAAGGCAATGTACTTTCAGCTGCAGCTCAGCTACAGGAGAAGGGCTCCCTATAAAACACTGCCTATGAAGCTGTCAGGTTTTCAATGGCTGCTGCATGAGCAAGTACAAAATCTAACCCCAGCTACACTTTATGCTCAGCTTCTCCTGAAACCCAGTGTCTGTCATGGACATTGAAAGGTCAGCTGAACGAAGTACTAAAAGAAGGGCTGTGTGGACTGATGGCATGGCCAGTGGGATGTGTGGAGAGGTGACCTGAAGAGGCATTCACAATTTCTAAAATTCCAGTTCGATGAAAAAAAACCAAGAGTGGAGAAGAAGAGGGTTAAGAGACAGAACAGGTTGCTGTGCAACCTAGGGTACTTACAAGCTCTTCTCAGCATCTGCAGAAGGGGTTGAATCCAGAACCAGAAACCCTGGGACGAATCTAGTTAAATGCTTCAATGAATTGGAAGTTATCTTCCAGTATATTTTTAGTTTGCAACAATGGGCATTACATAATGGCTATTATATAACAGCACTACATCTACAAATACTCTCTTTTGGGCTTTTTGTTTGTTTTTTTTTTTCTTTCTTTCTCTCTCTCTCTTTTTCTTCAAAATCTTCTCCTTAGTGGGGAATTGATCAATAATTGGACTTTTCATCAAAGGAGGGAGGCACATCCTTAGAAGAAAAAACAAATGGAGTAAAAAATATTGTTGCTAAGCCTGTGAGCACTTCTCTCTTGCCCAACCTCAAACAGAATTAACTATTCCCAGAATAGAAATTCCACTAAGGCTTCTCTGTAGTTTAAAGGGACAGACTGTGATTCTGTGCAGACATTAGCTTTCTCAACACTGTTTTTTTTCTCTATCCCATACTGATGATAGCTCAGAACACAGTATTAAGGGGTGGGGGGGGAAGCACTACAAAAGAGATGCTGAGAAAAAACTGAAGATTTTTTTATCTGCTGGCAAGATCATTGCCTGTTGGTGCTCCTTTAAAATCTGCATTGGCATATTTTTTATCTTTTCTTCTTAAGAGTCATACTGGCAGAGCAAAAAAGACTTTTGCTTCCAAACTATGTGCTACGTGAAAAAAAGAAGAAAGTTTCCAAAAGCCAGAAATATTTCCTTTTCTTTATTTCCTATCTGTGAACCTAAAGAGCACTGAAGCAGGCACTCTGGCTCTGAATGTAGAAATAAAAATCAGTTCAGTGGCACACCACGAGCTCTCACATCATGTTGCCTTATGGGCTTAGGTAAAGGCTCTCTGTTCTTCTGTAATCCCAACACAGAGCCTCCCTGACAAACACAGCACTCCCAGGACTTCTGCCGTTATGCTGATCTTCTAAAACAAATGAGCTGGTTCCAGAAACACCAAAAAACATAATCTGATGAACAATCTCTTCTTCGCTAGCAAGCTGCTCCCTTCTGCTGTTTCTCTCTCCCACCTCCCTGAACCTGGTAATGCCACTGATACTCCCCTGACTTGCAGTAAGTTTCCAAATAAACCAAACCCTGGGCTACCTAGATGGGAAAGCAGCACGCTGAGCCCATCACTGGTGTCATGCACAGGAGCAAAAACAATCCTGGGAGAGGACAGAAGGAAAAAAAATGCAGGTGCTTGGAGACCACTGCATCAGCTCAGAGAGAGCCTTCTTGACTTTAAAAGCTGTCATGGCACACAGAGATCCCAATTCTGCAGCAGCACTCTGAAGGCAGTGACTGCAGCCCATTGTGGAAGGAAAGCCTGGCAGGGCTGCTCCTGTGAACATGAGCAAAAAACACAGGAAAGCAGGACAAAGAGGAAGCAGAGGTAGCTGGCATGACAATGATAGGTTTGGACTACAGTAGTGCAGTTAGGGGAGAAAAAAAACTTACCGAATGTACTGTTATATTATTACATGTGGAATACTGCCTTGTTTTGTGGGCTTCTGCCACCTAACTATTATCATCTTCAACAATGAACTTCAGAAAGAAGCAATTTGCTGGAAAAGCTGGCTTGAGAAGTTATTTGAGGTGTGAAGACATGAATGCATAAGACTTCTGCTCCACAGTGCTCTGCAAATGCTCCATGTTAACCACAAAAAATACAACTCATTTGTCATTCAGGACTGAAAATATGAAGAGAAACAAGTGTCAAAAGCAGTAAGTTTGCTTGCATTTGTCCTCTATACAAGTCACTAAGGGATTTTACAATAACTGATCACTTGCAGCACTGGAAAATAGCAAACACAGGCTTAACTGAGACACACGTTCATGGTTCTCAGGAGAAGGCCTCCTAATTCATTTCAAAGCTCCTCCATGCTGAGGCTCCAGCCCCAGGCGATTGGGATAAAGGCACTTGATATTGGCAGCAGTGTTGTTGCTGCTGTTGAGTGCTCTTCTCACCATCAGAGCTCTGCAGGCAAACATGGCACAACTGCTAAATCCCTTGTTAACGAATCCTTTGACATGGCTTTACTTAGACAGTGGTAGCTTGCTCATGCATGTATGCAAATGGGGGGAAAAGGCATCCTCAGGAATCCACAACTGAACAGATGGAGTGGTACTGTTTATCCAACAGCCAAGTGCAGTTGTTGTTGCAGCACTTGTGCCAGAGTTGCAGCAAACACAGCTCCAAACAGCACAGCCGCAATGGGAGCATGTCTGGGGGGTCTTCCTGCCAGGGGGAAAGAAAAGGATGTTTAATTTAAAAGGAAGTGAGCACCATACAGACTGTGTGAACTTGTAAAAATCAGGTTTCACTCTGACATCCTCAGTCTGGCCAAGGGAAACCAGCTGGCCTCTACAAGGTCATCTCAATGGACCCAAACATGCATTCCCATTCCCATCCAGCATCTCTGCACACACCTTTGGGACAGGCTGGCATCCCAAACCTCTCTCCTGTGAGAGCAGCAGGGTTATCCCTCATACCCTTGAGGCATAACACACTGAGGTTCAGTTCAATGGTGTGTTAGAGCTCTTTGGTTTCTTACTTTTAAGAGACTTTCAGGGAAGTGCATGCAACAGGACTGTGAAGAATTCGAACTAACCAGCTGCATGTCCAAGCATGACCCTCTGCAAACGCTGCTGCTGCCCAAAAGAAGAGGCAACTTTACCGTAAAGATTGTCCCGCTGTTCTTAAGATGGAATTAAAACATATTTAACTTGTATAAGTAATATGTAATAAATTTAAGAATAAAATAAAAAGCCTCAGATCTGCAAAAGAGGAACCATTCATCAAATAGACACTTAAAAGACTTCACAGTGAAATCTCTAGTGATTAGCTATGGGCACTCAGCCAAAGAAGCTTGTGAGCTCTGTTTCACTGACATGTATTTTTAAACAAGCTCCAGCAAGGAGGAGCTCCATTTGGGGCACAGAATACCAGCTTTGGGGGCTGGGACCAGTCCCCACCATGGACTCTCCTGCAAAGCATCTCACGGGATCTCAGTTCTTCATCTCTAAGACTGGAATAATATGCCCTCTTCTTAATTCCTGCCTAGTTTTTACAACTGAATCTGAGGGCATAACCACCTCTTCCTACACATACATAGTATGCAATGTACAGCTATTACTGTTTGGTGATGAGAGCTGTGTACATCTCTAATATACACTATGGAGAAAATAAACAAAACAGGGCTGAAAGATCTTCAGGCAAAATACATCCAGTCTATCACAGGGCCAGCTAGCCCTAGATCATTCCCAATTCTATTTAATGCATTATTTGAAATCACCCAGTGACAGAGAGCCTGCTGCCTCTTTAATAGCCTATTGATTACATGTATTGCATAGTCCTAACTGTTGTCACAAACTGCTACAAGCATCTCTTAGATTGCATTAATGTCATCTGCAACTCCAGGTATACTGCAGCCTTCCTCAGCTACATAAGGAGAGCTGACATTTTGTCACCCTAGTGGCCCTTGCCTACTTGTGCTGAACAGAATTGGTATTAACTTCTCTCAGCTTGCAAATTGCTCAGAATGCTACTGGGATGAGAGGTTACACTGGTAACAAACACAGAATTAAGCTGATAGTTTTAAAAGATTAATAAATTGTGGCTTTCCATTCAAATTAGGGGGAATAAATGATTATTTATAAAAAAAGAACTTCCCCCACAGTGTCTACTCTCTCCTGAGATGCAACAAGAAATATTTGTATTACTGCAAATCCTCAACAACAGAAATGCAAACATTTAAATAGAGGGAGAAAAAAAGGAAGAAGGTGATCTGTTCCATCCAACCCAAAACCACTCTATAAGAGTTTGGAAAATAATGCCAGTTAAAAGGTTTTTCAGAGTGGTCTGTATGAAAGAAAATGGCTAAACAGTGCTCATCTAAACTCTGCCAAAGCAATAACTATTTAAAAGGTACAAGAGCCCTGCAGCACGGGGGGCCAGCACAGGGGCTCTGGGCAAGCTCTGCCCAGTACTGGTCCCATGGACTCTGCATCCACCTGGAGCCCAAAGAACCAACCACTGCTCGGCTGGGAGCAGGCAGCGAACTGATTCTTCGGTCTGGTCAGAGCCACCACTTCCACCCCTGAAAGTGACAGTGGGAGTTGAACCCCACATTCACTTCTGCAACTTATGGACCTCGTAGTGGGTTTGCTTATATTGTAGTAGGTTTGTTTAGCTGAATAGCATTTCCTCTTCCTGGGAGGGGACATAGGCAAGGCCACCTGATTTACACTGGCCAAAGAGGTATTCCATACCATATTACATCAACCTAGATATAAAAGAGAGCAGAAAGAGAAGCTTATCTCTCTCGTGATGGCTGCTGTTTACCAGACGGCTGCTGGATCGGGATACTGCCCTTCACTGCTTGTTGGGAAGTAGAAATTTATTGTTAGCCTTTCACTGTGTGTGTGTGCATTGCTTTTTAATTCTCTCTTTTCTGTGTAAATACAACCTGTTCTTTTTTAGAAACTCCTGACTTTACTTTTTTTTAATAACTCCTGACTTTACTTTTTTTTTTCCCTTTTCCTTTCCCCCTGGGAAAGGGGGGGGGGGGGTGGGCTGCAGCAGTTTGGGCGGACACCTGGCATTCAGCCGAGGTCAAACTGCAATAGAGAACAAGGCACAGCCCAGAGGGTGGCTGGGAGGGCAGATTCCTGAGCCAGAAGCACTGTTGCAACTTGGCTTCTGCTTGCTCACCGTGCTGGACACACCAGCTAGGGAAAGGTTTCCATTCCTCAGAGAAAGCAGAGGGGCTAATTAGAGAAACAGAAGAGAGCAAGTAGAAAAGCAGCCACCAGGACTTTCAGTGTGCCTCACCAGCTGGGAGCGAGTTGATTTAATGTGCAATTTGGTTTCAAATGCTTGTACGAGGTAAGTTTTTAATCTAAGTTTTTCCTGATCACTTGCACCAAATGGAGCAGAGACAGCAGCACTCCAAAGGGCCTTGCACTTTTTTCCAAAAGATGTTTCTTGCCTCCACGAGTTTACATTTCTGTCTAATAAAGAGAGACAACAGATGTAAGCAAAAATGCATTTTGGCTGCTTTCACAGCATGAGAAATGTTAGGAGAGCAAAGAAGGTAAGTATAGACAAGAATACATCAAGTTTATTTCTGCAGTCATAATCCAAGAAGTGTGAAGGGGAACTTCACTGTACATTGCAGACAATCAAAAGTAAGTCCCATGACAGGGCTTAGCAGAAACTCAGCCCAAGTTCTTGAGAAAAGAAATAAAACTAACATCTTCAGATAAACACAAGTTCTGAAAGAACTGACTGAGAGAGACGATGGATGCCCCAAAGAAGGAGGCTTAGAAAGTGATGTAGACTAAAACCCTACTCCCCTGCTTTACCTTCTCCTTCCAAGCTGGTTAGTCTGTGGGCAGACAGGCACAAAGCCCCACCAGCAACCTCACAGCTCAGCGTGCCTTCAGCTTAGGCTCTCACCTTCAGGCTGTCCTCCCCCACTTTGTTCCCACAGTGCTGCCCTGACACAGCTAAACTCTAATTTGTAAGAATTAGAACTGGACCTACAAATCTTGGGTCCTAAAAATAAGAGGATAGCTAACTTTCTCAGCTCTGCTATGCCCTGCAGTTGTTGTGAAACGCCATGGGACAGCATGGTATGAAAGAAAGCATAGAAGAGAAGCATCCCACAGAACAAAGTTGTTGTGTCTGTGCTGGACTCGCATGACCTCTTCCTTAGGGTAAACAAATGTGGACTTCTTCTGAAGCAGACACAGTCAGAGATGACTCTCCACTCCCAGGACTCCCAACTGATCCTGAAGATGAAAGAGAGGAAGAAAACACCAGACGCTAGGCTGCTGCAGCGTCATCTCTTCCATGTGTGGCAAAGATGGCCCTTCAAAGAGGTAGAAGCAATCTACATTAGAGTTAATCATTGATTAACTATATATTTGTCATTTATTAAGCTTTTATGACTTCCCAATACATGTGTCCTTCATGAAAAAGGTGTTCCTTCTCAATAGAGCTCGGCATTATCTGCAGAGCTTTTCCATAGGGTCAATTAACTGGAGATCCCATGACAGCCAGGAATGCACTCTGGACTTGAGTGACTGCCAATCTGAGGTTGTCACAGACAGGGACAACCTATTTACCATGAAACCATGTTATAGTTTCAGAATCTCATTGGAATTCCTTCCAGAGCTTGGAGCTAACACCCAGCTTCCCTCAACTTTGTGCTGTTGGCTAACAAAAGGGAGTAATGAATATTTGCATTCCTTTTTCGATGGCTGGAGTGGGGGCCCTTTTGTTCTTTTCTCCCTGCTGTCCTGGGGGGTGGGGGTGAGGGTTGTAGCTTTTGGGAGAGCAGTTCTTCTGGGGTTTTTTTGACTCTGCCTCTCCTTTCCCTCCCACTGCCCCCCAGTACTGGGGGATTTGGGGGAGGGATTTTTGTCTCCTTCTGCCCTGGTTTCACAGCATGGAGAAAACTCTGGTAGGGAGGCTGCTGCCGTTTCCACCCTTTCTACCCAGCTCAACGCCTCTTCTGTCAAGTAGAGGACGGGAGAACCAGAGCTGTGTGCCTGTGCCTCCTTCTGCCTGCTCCTGCCTGCCTGTGCCTCCCTCCTGCCATCTCCTGCCTGCCTGTGCCTGGAGCAGCCGCGAGNCTGTCTGTAAATATAATTGCATCCCTAGGGGAATAGAAAACTGACTTCTTTCTTTTTTTGTTCAAAGGGTTTATTACCAACTGTTTCTTTGGTCCTTTTCTGGACGTATATAGATAGACAGATAGATATATNCTGCGGGACTGAATCGAGGCTGCTGTGTCTGGTCATCGGTAACTGGCTGGACAGAGGACTCGCAGCTGGCCAAGGCGCGACATCACTCCCTGCTGTCTGTAAATATAATTGCATCCCTAGGGGAATAGAAAACTGACTTCTTTCTTTTTTCGTTCAAAGGGTTTATTACCAACTGTTTCTTTGGTCCTTTTCTGGACGTATATAGATAGACAGATAGATATATTGTGGTTAAGAACTGTTATCCTTTTCTATATATTATTCTAACTAAAGTTTTGTTCTAAATTTAAAGAGAGGGGCTATTTTTTTTTTTTTTGTCTGGCCTTCTTGGGGGAAGAAGGCCTTTCTTTCCTTTTCTCTCTCTTGGCCAACATACATATCTTAGTTCTCCTCTAACTAAGACAAACCAATATTTCTATTCCTGCCATTTGCTTTATTTAGTCTCCAGCTTCCAACAGTGGGAAGGACAGGGCTGCCTGCAGCCACAGTCACATTCACCACAGAGCCAGCTGCCACCCTAGCTCAGGAGCTCTGGGCACTCAGGTACTGGATCTCAAGGGAGACACCCTAAAGAGGCAACCGATTGCCAGCATCATGAGGCACACACAAGAGCAGGTAAATTATCACAGGCAAACCGAGTTTTGGTATCAGCCTTTAATAATCCCGGGCACTTTTAATAATAGTTAGACAAAATGCTCAGAAACAAAACCAGTACAATTAACAGCTTGGGCACTGAAAGCTGCTGTAACACAGTAATTTTATCTGAGCTTTATCATGTGCCGCACATGCTGCTGCTTTGGAGCCAGCCCATCCTGCTGCCCCTTGCACTGCAACTGTACCTGGCCTTTTCCACTACCCTGAGCTGGTGTAGAATGCAAGACACCCTTTGTTGCCTGGCAGGTGTTTGCTGCCATAAGTGTCTTCCTGGAAAGTGGGAGAAGAGAGTGCTCTGGGTGGCCAGTTTCTGCTCATCCACAAACCCAACACCCAACAGCCTGTTCCTCTTTCTTCTCTTCCCTCCTTCCACCTCCCTACCCCAGTCACCCTCTGCAATGCCCTCCCATTCTCCTTGTTCACCTTTACTCTTTTTTATCTCTTCCTGTCCTCCCCCTGGTCCTATACCCTAACTTCCATGACACTAGGTCTACTCCCCCACCCACCCAGCCTGTTCCCTATCTCCATCACTGTCACCCTCACTCACAGATTTCTTCCCTACAATCTCAAACTCACTATTTATACCCTTATTGTGCTTCTTCCTCTGCATTTTATTGGTAACAACAGGGCCAAAAACCTCCCTTGCTCTTGCATACCCGGAGGGTCCCTGCTCCCCACTGCACCACTAAGGCCTCACCCACAACCCAGGGGTACAACATACTCTGTCACCATGAGCTGTGCTATGGACTGCAAAAAACTGGTACCACAGACTTGGTGTCCCTTCTGACACTGTGGCTGAAACACTCCAGGGTGCACCAAGCTACACCTAGGCAGAATGGCTTTAATGGTGAAGGTACCTTCTCACGCAAAGACGCCTCCCCTGCCAAGGCATGAGAGAACTAGAGCTCTTCAAAGAAGAAGTCATCAATACTTTGCAGTATTTCCTTCCAAGCTGCTCCAGAGAATGCATTAAACAAAATAAAAAATAATTGAAAGAAGTCACAGCATAGAGAACCTCCTCCTGCCCCCAGATTACCAAATCTCATAGAGAATCAGGCAAAGACCATGGGAATTTTACTGGGAGACACTGGCAAACTCACCAGAAGGCTGTACTGTCAGCCCCACCTACAGTAAATGTTAAATTTTTGCTGACACAATTCATTATCTTCCAAAACAAATTGCTCCAAGTGAACTGTGACATTAGTGTGTGTGATTCTCTGCTATTAATGTTTAAGATGTAATTAGAAGTAAGGATAGAAAATAGCCTTTCCAGAATATTTTTCAGACCATTAGTTGACAGAATTTTCTACACAATTTCTCTCTGGCATTTCTGAATACAAGGGCCTTTTCTTTATCAAGTGCTCCCCAGCCTGCTAAGCTTGATACGTTTTTGGTGGTCACACTATCCACTCAAAGTACTTCAGTGACTCCAGCTCTTATTCCACTATTTCGCCCAACCAGAAAAGATCACGTCAAATTAGATATTGACAAGGGGCTGTCTTGTTTCACTCGCCTCAATGGAAAAAGGCCAAATCTATCTTACTCTCTAATCCACGAGCAGCCAAATTGTTAAAGAATTGAAGAAAGAAGCTAGGAGAAAAACAGTGCATCACTGGACACCTATGCAGTGCAGAAATTACAGTTATCACTATTCAGCAACAGAGCCACTGTTCACTTAGTTACACAGAGGTCAGTAAGGGAGACCTTTTCTATATGGCAAATTGGTCACACTAAGCCTCTCTGCCTTCTGCTCACCTTGGCAATAAAGACCTTCTGGGTTTTAGTTCAAACCTTTGTTGCCACCTAAAACCTTCAAGATGTGATGGTTGTTTGGAAAAACGTACTTGATAAACACACAAAAGTCTTTCAGATTTTTGCTTCCTGGACCATATGACTGTCATTCTTTATCTTGTGGCAGAGGCTAGGAGACCTGGTAACAGACAAGAGACCAGATGCTTTGAGCTCACTGGAGGGGAAAGAAACCACCAAACCACGAAAAATTAAAAAACATGAAAAGCAGTATTTAACTCTCCTTTTAACAATATTCCACTGAGTGCTTTTAAAGCATCACCTTTCCACCTTTTCAAACAAGAAAGCAGGCTGCACCCTATGTCAGGAGCCCAGATAATCAATGTGACCTCATCTAGAAGGGGCCACCAAAACCATACCAAACTAAACCACAGGCTTCTCTATAGAACAGGCTGCTTTTTCCTACTAAATTTCCCACCAGAAACTTTTCAGCTGGAGAGACTTTTTAAAGCAGTTGGGGAAGGACTGAGAATCAGTGACAGACACGGTCTGAAACACCGTGGTGCCCTGCAGCGAGAACTTCAGCATACACCTTGTTTTCTGTATGAAAGAGCTCTGCTCAAAATCCAGTCTTCTGCACTGCCAACAGACCATCAATGCTCCTCGTCACAGAACCCAAGTCAGATCCAATTGCAAATCAAGGCTTACAAAGAAAACCGCTGCTGATGCCTTTCTTCTCCATCTCTACTCTGAAGAGCTGGGCTCCTCCAACTGCCTTGCCTTGCCCCACTTCTATGGGGCAGAACAGGAAGGGGTCCTCATCTTTTGGATATTTAAGCCCCATACAGCACACAAGTGGCTTGCTAAGACCCAACTTAATATGCTTAAAATTAGGGAGGTGCATAGGCCTTAAAGATTCAGCCATTGCTCCACGAAGAGCATTACAATTAAACCTCCTGTTCTCAAAAGCATTTTTCTTCAGGGTGGGTGAAGTTCAGTTCCCTTGAACTTCATATTTATGAGATACACAGGTTGCACTTTGGAAAGCAAACTGTTTTCAGTTTGTGGTTTCCTTTCATCTGACTGGGTGGCAATCTCAGACAATCAGAGAAGCTGGCATGGATTGTTCTCGAGTCTTGGACTCATAAACACATTTCCTTGTAAAGGTACATACAAGCCACTACAGTCAGGCACATTGTGGCACGTTGAGAGTACTCAGCTAGGTCAAGAATTTGTTTATACAAATTCTAAAAATTAATTTTGGGGAAAAACAATCTCTGCTCTGTTTAGAGTATGAAAAGCCATGGTAAATGTTCACCAGAGCAGGCACTCCTGTCTGCTGCAAACAGCACAGAGCTTGTTCAAGAAGCTATTTTATTTTTGTTCATTGGCTAAAATGCATGAACAGACATCGACCAGAGGCTTATCCATATGATGACCCACATAAATCCTCATCTCACATCTCCAAAGGCTCAAGTCTAACTTTTAAAAGAAATAAAACACCCAATTCACCAAACCTAAAACCTGGTATCACTGAGGATTTCAGCTGTAGGACAACAGTACTCAAGAGGTCAGAACACAATCTGTCATGCAGCTCCTGAGGATGCCCTGCTCTGCTGGGATGCCCTCAGTTATGGATGTCAGCATCTGTGTGTGAGCTGCCTATTTAACTCACTAACTACAAAAAAACTTGGTGTGCTCCTGGACCACTGGGTCCTAGCAGACACTCTTGGCAGAGGTATTGAAAATCTGTTGAGAATATGCTCTCAGAAACAGGGCATGAGATCCTGACACAGGCCTGTTTGCACAATCCAGCCTACGTGCTGGGAAACAAGGACAATGACTAAGGCCTTCGTGCTGGGAAGCAAAAGCAATGTATCTATAAGCAATAATCATGAAGAAGATGGTAACAAACAAAATAAGAAAGCAGATGGGAAACTAAGAAAACGGAAGGGAAAGCAGTAAAACTGCTTATTGCAAGGTTAAAGCAAGATAGGGACATTAGATACTTTAGGCGAGAAGCTTTTAGCCAATAAGCAATAAAGAGTTATTATGCTAACCAATAAGTTATAGAGAATAGTTATACGTAAACACCGTAAAACCCTATATAAACTGTGTAATTAATTAATAAAGAGAGCACTGACTGTACCTCTATGAGGATCGTGTCTTTGACTCCGGGAAAGCTCGCCCTCACCCTCCTCACCGCATCGGTCTCGCAACAAAAATCCAATATACTTTTCAGATTTAAACTAGGGTTTAAAGACAGGTTTTGTTCTACATCCCTGAATATATACTTACATATATAAGTATAGGTATATACACATACATACACCAACTTCACATATATATATTTATATACATTTAAATTGGCAACTCTTAATTACACAACTTCAGCTCAAAGCGTTTCAGTAAACGAACATCTTAACCAAGTCCAGGGAAGCAGAAGAGAAAAACAACTGTGAAATAAATACCTTGCAGACACAGTTACTTCAGCAGGGCTCCAGAGAGTAACAGTTATTCAGTGCTTGCAATCTGCTCAGCAATGTAAAAGACACAAAGATAAAGAAATCACGCTTTTCAGGACCGTCCAAGGGCTTGTCGACCAGAGGGCCCATGCTGCTGACACCTCTGACCTTTGAAGTCACCTCTAACCTCTTATGTAACTTCAATTTCATGTACTCAAAAACCAACTCAAACAATAAATGCAGACTGTGATTGTGGAGATAAGGTTCATTCGAATAGCAAAAATTCATTAAATGTGGAAGTAGGGAAGTTGGAACTGAAGAGGGGTCAGTAATTCTTATAAAATAAACATGAGAATATTTTGGTAGAACTGATGGAAATTTCAGAGAGAGCAAATCCAAAAATAAAACGGACAAGCAAAACTGGGCACATGTTTACCATTGTGCCTAGATGGTCTTGCAGAAAGAATGGGGAGGGGTTATGGAGCAAAATAAACTTGAAGCTTTATGTTGCTCTGAAGGAAGTTAAACCACTGCACATTGCATCTTACACCTAACTTAGTTCCTAGAGTCAGGATTTTGAATTTATATATCATGTGATTCAAACTGATATGCATATTCAGAGAGAGAAGGAGGGGGAAAGAGAAAGGGAGGTATGAACCCAAATATATTGTGACTCTTCTTATTTGTCTTCTGGGAACGAAGTGTTCTTATTTTAGAATTTTATTCTTCTCTCTCATGAGAAAATCAACTGGATTTTTTCTGTTGTTTTATAGGTATAATATAGTTGTCAGAGATGGGATTTTAAGGGAAGATATACTGTGAAACAGCCCATCAAAAGGCAGATTTTGTCTTAGAAAGTGACGATCCTTAGGCGGACTTTTAAGAAAAACAGCCATAAGCAGTCAGTTCTCAATGGAGGAACATTTGCAGGATAACCTGGTATGACCTATGTTGTTTTATATTTTATTAAGGCTCTGTTCATTCTCTTTCCCCAGAGACTTGGAGACACTGTGGACAGTTCTTTGATAAACAAGTTGATGTTCAAAGACCTTCAAGAACTGTTGGGAGGGGAACTGAGTAAGACCACAGGCATCATCATGCTACAGTGCAAACAGACAACACCTGAAACCCAATGAAACTATTAGGAATGCTCACAGAGGATGTCTTGGAGACTAAAAGAATGAAGGGGTTTCATAAAGGGTTAAGACAACTTTGCGGTGGACTGGTATACTGATAGCTATTAAATATGGTAATGTGGATTCAACCTGTAATTCAGGAATCCCTCAGTTATCAACTGGTGGGCAAGTGTAATGAGGAGGGAAGAATAAAAACTTCCTGCTCATCTCCTATCCTTGCCACTCTTACACAGAGGACAACCCACAGGCACTGCTCACCTAGCCACAAGCCAATCTAAGCCAACATCCACAGCTCCTTCAAACAGACCAACAGTTCAACAGAACTGGGTAAGGCCAGATTAATACAGACAATAAGTTTTCATTGTTATTTACACCGCAATTGATGCAGTAATCTCTCATCATATTACGGTGCCTGAATAGGATTGGTCCCCCAAGAGCAAATGGCTATAGAGAATTCATACAAAAACCTCCCAAAGAGCCCCCTAGTCAGTGGTACAGAACATGATGCAGAGTGCTCAACTGAAAGGCAGTGATAAATTCTATATGCAGGTTAGCAAACACCTAATTAAAGTTGTAAACTTTTAAGTAAGCATCTGATATATCAGAAGTGCAATTTTGCATCACGGTTATATGAACAGGATCCTAAACAAAGAACTTACAGCTCTGCAACGATGAGGAATGGTATGGGAATTGTCAGAATTGTGAACTCTGGAAAGGAATTCAAATAGGAAGCAAAACAGCGGAAAAAAACCCCAACCTATTTTCTTTTAGATTCAAGACTTCAAGGGAAGTCTAAGAATTAAAGGAGGGCATAGACTCCCCAACCAGCCACTTCTCACTGTCACAGAAAGGAATTCAGAGATCATCAATTTGCACAGCCCAACGCATAAAGCTTCCACAAGCACAAGTAATTTGCCAGGATCTCATTAACATAATCTGATGCTAACATCCTTTTCAAACTGAATAAATGATTTGGAAGAATAGTTAACTGGTATGTTTATTTCTATCACTGCCGGATTGTGTACTAAGTGCATGAGCCACAAAAGCAACATATGGGCAGCTCCATAGTGTAATACAACCCCCAAGAAGTTACAAGCCTTAGCTAAAGGTAAATCTAATCTGCTTTCTTCTTGCCTTCATGTCCCGGTAATGCTCTGTAGCTTCAGCTATGCCAGTCCTCTTAGTCCTGCTGTGCTAATAAAACATATTTCTAGAAGGTGGTTCCAGCTGAAAGGCAGATTTACACAGCTCAAAACAATGAAAGGCATCTGAAGTGGAGGGGCAGGGCAGTGGGCATGCCTTCAGCACTGTGCACTGAGGATCACACAGCTCTGCCAAAGGAAGCTGGAAATGCAACTTGCTCAACTTTCTCATCTTTAAGCTAAATCTCTCTAAATCTCATCTCTCACTAAAACATTAGTGTCATGGTCAAATAAAATATTCTACCATTTTAGGCACATTGCCTAATTAGGGGTCATTGTTATCTGAGAACACTGTTTTTGCAGCTGTCAGGAAATTAAATAACCCAAGGGTTAACTTGGAATTAAATGAAGCTGTACAAACACATAGCTTAGCTTTGAAATTCTGACCCTGACAAGTATCTCCTCTGCTTTCCAAGGGACTAAACATTTAACTAGGGCATGCAACTACCCTTTTCAATCAGACCATAGGATAACAAACACTGGTCCTTCTTGAAGGGCTGAAGCCATAGTGCTTTAGAGATGGAGAACTTGCATATCCATACATATGCACAAGTACTGCTTTCTCTCCACTGAAATCAGCAGCACTTCTGGAGGAAAGAGCTCCAATACAATTGTCCACTAAGAGAGGAATCAAGAACCGATAAAAAGAAATGCTTATACAGAAATCTCTGCTTTTGTCTCATTTTCAACTACTGCTCTTGCAATGCTTGCAACTTTAAACTTTGTCAACAACCTAAAAACTAAGCTTGTTACACTTTTACACTGACTTTTTAAAAATTAAACAAAAAGGAGAAGCGTATTTCCAGTGAGACTGCTGCAGTTGTGAAATGCACAAAAAAAGTCTATTTTGAAAATCTGTTTCAGGTGGCCTTCCTTCTTAGCTTTTTACTTGTGATTTCTGCTGCAGGAAACAAAAAACTCAGACTAATATTGGAGTCTAAGGGATAGCTTCTTGCCAGGCCAGACATTAACCTAGCAATAAAAGGAATTGCACAACAAAGTCAAGTCAACATGCAGAAGTTGTTATAATGAGACAGCTCAATTCCCACCTGACCATGGGCACATAGGGATGAGGGACTCACTACAGACTATTGGGAGGATCACAAGGAAACTGTGGCTTTACAGTAGTGTCTTAGCACAGATATTCAGGTCTTTGGAATACAGTGTCAAATAACGTCTGATTTTGAAGTGCATACAAGTAGATATGAATTTGGGCTTTTAGCTCAGGCAAAATCTGATCTGTCCCACAAAGTGTGTATGTGACCTAAGTCATTTGGTCCCTTTTTTATCAGTTTCCTCATATGTGGGAGAAAAAAATTAATTCTTACCTCACAGGGGTATCATAAGACAGGAAGCATGAATACACTCCAAAAACAAAGCATCATTATTATGTTTGGCTAAAAATGCGGAACATGGTAAGGTAGATTCCAAAATAACCATTATGTCCACTCTCACTGGAGAGCTGGGTTAGGAAGACAAATCCCGGTTAGGCTCTGGCCAGCTCTTAGGAAATCAGGTTGCTCTCTTTTCTTCCTCTTCACAGGATAACACACCACTCACAATAAGCAAATCTGCAAAATGAAAACCAGATGAATTTGCAAAGCTAACATTTGCTCATGAGAATGAAGAAGGGAGCAGAAATTGGCTTTTTTCTTAAGTGACAAGCAATGAGGATTAAAAGCATGGCTCAAGATGTGTTCAGAGCATGGCTATGGGTACACTCATCCTGTGCAGGATTGCCTCCTGAGTGCACAGACTTTGATACCCTCTCTGTGCCACAATCAAGAGTTGGATCCTTCCCAACCTGTCACCCATGGCTTTCTGCTCCCAGGCAGGAAAGCACTGCCACACCCACTCCTCACCCACTCGCTGCTTCATGAGCAAATGAGATCCACAGCCTAAAAGAACTGAGGATTTTGCCTCTGACAGTACAGTAACAGGAACTGCAGAAATCAGCAGATTTCCCACTTCCTGATAAAACTTTCCCTGTGTTTCAAGAACTCTTGGCAAAGACTTTGCTCATAGACTCTGCAAGCCAAGGGTGGGAGGACATAGCTCAGACAGCCAAAGGCAACGCTGCCAGCTCTGGTTGCTGCCGGCAAGGGGATGCAGGCAGTGTGTTCCACTTAAAAAACAAAACCACAGAAATAAAAGACCATCAAAAGCAGAACCAATGCAGTTGGACTCACAATTCCAATTCTTTCTGTATTTTCTAACAAAATAGCGCAAAGAATCCTTTTTCTTTTTTTTTTTTTAATAAAAAAGACAATACTTTAGATACTGGACTGACAGAAAGGACAGAGAAGAGCAAACAAATACATTTCAAACAAGATTTTAAGATGAAGCCATTAAATTCCTAACTATATGACTGCAACCTTGATGTTGTGAGTCTTAATCCCATTCAAGATTAAATGCTAAAATAGGAGAGTTTTAAAAGATTATGTAACTTTTCTCATAGAGTATTTTTTGCCCACCACAATCTCCAGTCTGTTCCACTACAGAGATGACTTGTTCTGCAGGCTGCAAGTGTACCCATTGTAAAAGGGAATCCTGGGGGACAGAAGCTACCTCAATTATTATTATTTACCATGGCCCTTGCCATTTACATTATCAAAGCATTTTCACACATAATCTTTATGAGGCCTGTTATGAGGTGATATAATAGGATTATCCCTATTTTTCAGATGAGGAAACTGAGAGAGACAATGAGGGGCTTGTCCAAAGTCAAGCAGAAAAGCCTGCAGCAGACCTGGGAACTTCACCATGGTGCTCTGGCTCCCTATCCCTTCACCTTTTCATTGCAGCAGCAAACCTGCTCACTTGAGAAAGGCTCACTTACCCACAGGGCAGCCTTCCACGGATCCAAGACAGACTGTGACTGTCAGGCCAAAAGCCCAAAGTTAATGGTTGACCAGTGTGTCACCATCAACTTAATACTGCACACAAAGGAAAGAACATCCCCTCTTTGTTTTAACTGCACAAGAATTATGTCAAAGCATCACGCTAATTACCCTCAAGAGAGAACTACTGGAGTCACACACATGAATCACTCTGTGTTTCCAGAGTTAGATACTTGGAATTCAACTGATTCTAGTGAAAACCAAACAACTAGACACATTGCACTGGGATTATGAGAGCTACCCTTGATCCATCATTAGCTCTGGAGACTTTGTACTAAGGCAGGCAGAAAGCTGGAAAAGATTGATCACTGGTACCAGGAGAAAAGAAAGTTGGTGAAGTTTTTGGGCACAAAACATGCCACCTCTGAGAGCTTCTGTCTAGGTACAGACAGGATCTAAACTTGTTTAGCTTTTTAGTCTCACCTGATTAGGAGAATCCTCCCAGCCTGGCAGGAACAGAAATTTTGTCACCTCAGTGAATGACTGCTGATTCGTGAGAAACCTGAGCTATCTCCTGCCCTGACAAGAACATCTGACAGATCTTCTCAGAGACTGAGCCTGCAGAGTGCCACGCAGAGGCATTTTGAAGCAGATTACCAGAGGAGAGATGTTTTCGGTTTGCAGATGATGTCAGACTGTTTTTTTTCAAAGACTATTGAAGCCTTCACTTCTAGACTGAGGTCACAGCATTTATGAGATGCCAAGGTGGAGGAAATCCACTTGTTGGTTCAGGTCATGAACTTGAGAATCAAGTATGGCTTAAACTTGAAGTAGGTTCACAATTAGCAAAGGTTACAAACTAGTGGTTGAATGCTTTCAGTCACAGGAAAAGGGGTTCATTCCCTGCTTGTATCACTGATTTATCGTATCACAGCTTTCCCTGTTCATTTTTGAATCAGGGTGGGGGGGGGAGGGCAGAAGCACTTCCCCATCTCTCATGGTGTTCTCCATATAAAATTCACTTCAAAACCAAGAAAAAATGACAAATTACAGTCTTACAGACAAATTACCAGTACTTACAATATATAAATGCTTCAAAAGGTCTTACAGAATGTGTTCAGCCTTGCCATGGGGTGCACAGTTAGTCATGGTGGAATATGGCCAGCTCCAGTAAAAACAAGGCAAGCCACCCTCTCCCCTTAAGCCCCACCCTTTAGAATAAAATACAGTTGAACAGCAAGCAGAGGGTCAAATGCTCTCTAAATGAAACAAATAAGCAGGGCTGCTACTTCTCTGTTGAGCTGCATCTTGCTCTTAGAGAGCAACCTAAAGTTTCAGTAAATCACTCCATCATTTCAGCCAGAAAAGCTTTGTAGGTCCTGTATTTATGAGAGGGGTTGATAAGAATAAGTCCTGGTATCTACCTGCTCATCTATCTCGAACTTTGGAAAGTGCTAGGAAGCAGCCAAGATGTAATAAATTTAAAGGAGAAAATCATGGCTAGTCAAGTGGTTTAGGAAGAGAAGTCTGGGTTTTGTTACCACAGGCTGTGAAACAAAAATAGATATCAATACACACCCATCTGCTGGACGAAACAGTGAAAAATATATATTATTTATGCAGTACTTCTTTAAATAGGAGCAGGCAGAGAAACTGAACCAAAAGACTTTATGTGGCAGGTTACAAACGCAAGGAATATTATATGCTGTCAAGATTTGCAAGCCCACTCATATACAAGCTCAGAGAAGAAGCTAAAATGCTCCTTTCCCCCAGGTGACACAAACCAGACCTTGGAATATTATATATTTCTCATCTTTCCTTCCCTCCCCCAAGAAGCTTTAACTACCAAACCCTGCTGCCTCTCAGGAGAGGGTATAAATCCCATGTAATCCCAGACCCCAAAAATGTTTATTATTGATCTATATCAACAGACATGCATTGCAGGAACAACCTCCTCAATCAAACACATATTTATAATTAGGCAATAGTCAAATCCCCATGTTTTAATTTGAATTTAGGTTATTAATACCACACTACTCAAAAAAACCCAGATACAGCATAGTCTAGCCAATGCAGAGATTGAAAAGAGAGTGATTGTACACATGTTTAGTAGAGGAAAATATGTTCTGCCTAGCAACCACTGGCTCTCCTGGCTGTCCAGGGAGGAATCTAGCACTATAAATGTCAGCAAGCAAATTACACCACTGTGTCTCAGATACAAAGGCCTAGTCACTGGGCAATAAAAAAATTAAAGGAGAGATAGTTATAGAAGCAATATTTAGAAAACTACATGCAACTATTAGCCTGTTTCCCTCTGTATCTTTAAATAAAGATTGCTCCCAGCTAGATGGGTTCTGTGCTTGGACTTATTTATAAGCTGATTTCTTGCCCATTTTATATACAGGATGAGAGAGAGAGGACACTGAAAGCAATTTACCATTTTCATGTTATTGAAACAGGAACTCAGTGTAGTACTAAAGCATATGATGGTACTGAATCCAAGGTCAGACAGGGAACAGGTTGTCTGAGGATGATGGTTATCAACACAAAACACTGCCAGCAAGATGATTTTTTTCTTTTAATCCTTTTTTTCTTTTTTTTTTTAGAATGAAAATTTCTCTGCCATTCTAACTAGCTGAGATTTTTCAAGGAGTTCCATTATTCTTAATGTACTAATTTACTGTGAAGTATGAACTGTGACTAGGAGCCTTCTCCTTCAGGAAAATGTGTAAATGAATGGATTTCTGGCCTCAGAGAAGATACTAGCCATATCAGGCAGCCAAAGAAGGTTTAAGAAAGGACTGTCACGTTCATCTTGCAGACGAACCTCAGTGTGGGGAGACAAAGAGTCTTGTTCCATGTTCACGTGGGGGATCTGCGTCTGAGAAGGACACTTCCCACTGCTGCTTCAGTACTGAAATGAAATGGCCTTTCCTTTCTGGTTCTGATCCAGAAGAGATCAGTCAGGTCCTAAGGTCTGCTGACTGCAGTGACCTACATGAAATGGGCTTGCCAATTCTAGGAGAAAGAAGACCACAGTACATGAAGGTGATGTGTTTTCCTCACCCCAAATTTCCCTGAAACTAGAATATGCATGTTTACCAACTTGAAAACCACAATGATTCACTCCTTCCTTTACCCCAGCATTTGATTCCTCTTCTCTTTCTCTGATACCTTTGAAGTTCACCGCCTACATGAAAGATTGCATGCAAGGGACATCTAGCAAGCGGGAAGGCAGTGACCTCACCTTGAAAATGTTAGCAACATGTTGCTTTACAATCTTTCATCTTCAGGACAGCTTCCCCTGAGTGACAGACTGTCTCAGACCCCATTAATGCAGATGTTCATGGAGCAACTCAATAGCTGCCAAGGTCACAGAGGAGACTGGGCTGGGGCAGCCACAAGGCATGGGGTTGTCCACATAATGGAGAAAAAAACCTTGAAACTCCATTCACTGACCTCTAAGTGATCTCAAAAAGGGAGACTTCCCCTTCCGTCACAAATAGGGTACAAACTCAAAATGTAGAATTGTTGCTTTCTAGGTGCAAAGAGACTATCTTGCCACAGGAATGATAGCACAGAGGAGCCTATTTTCCTAGAGCACATAGACAGGTCCCAGTGGTGATGACTCTGGGCATGTCACTATCAAACAGTTCACGTTCATTTCAAGGAATTCAAGAGATACTGAAACAAACCAATACCCAAGGGTAAACTGTAGTCATCTCTCACCTCCTTGCAAATGGACCATAGATGGCACTGGATGGGCTCTTCTTTCAATACTCTTCTAGAGAACAATGGTGGTTGATGGAGAGTAGAAGTTCTACATTTCTGTGCTGGTTTAAAGGTAAACCAGCAGGAGAAAATGGACCCACCACGAGAGAGATTTTAAGTCAGAGTTACAATTTAATGAAAGGTACTACAATAAATACACTGACACAAAGAGAAAAAACTGCTTTCAACTCATCAAAACCCAGCAGTATAACCCAGTGTCCAGGGGCACAAGCCCAAAGGGGTTTGTTAGCCCTTGTGCTGAGACCCGCGTGGTTCCCCCGAGTCTAAAGCAAATGGAAGTGAAGAACCTGTTGGTGCAGATGATGGCTGTGGTCTGGTCGGGAGTGATGGTCATAGTCTGGTCGAGAGTAGTGGTTTCCTCCTGTTGAGGTCCTGCTGCTCCTCTGGATCCCACGAGTAGCCCCTGAGGTCTTCTTACTCCCACTTATGTACCTTCAGGGAGCAGCCAGTCCCTCCCCCAGGGCGGGGACTCACACAATGGGTGATTAACTCTGTGAGTCATGGGGTATTGTTGAACCACTGATGGCCCATTAGCAACCACGCCCCCTCAGGCTGGGTGTGAAGGTGCTAACGACTCCCTGGGCAGCTGCTGCAAATGGTCCATTGTTCTTGGGAAATGAATAGAGGGGGGTAGAATACATAGCTTTGATCACCCCCACACAGTGATAACTGGTCCCACCTGCTGAACTAGGACAATTTCTCACTATGCTGTGCAATTAGAAAAGTGCTGCAGAATGGGAAGGTGAACGGATGACATTTTACTGAAAGCTACCCAAGCAGAGCCATCACTAAACTTAGTGGTGGACTTCCAAGACAAAAAATGACTGCAGACAAACCAGCTGGAGAAACCAGGAACAGAAAATGTACAGTCAAACCAAAACAAATTCCCTTTAAACTGCTCCTTTACCTCCAATAAAAGGCTCTCTGGATACATGGTACAGAGGCTGCAATGTGACAGCTGTTGAAGTGCCACTGGAGGAACATTGCTACTCCCAAACCTTATTATTTTATTCAAAGATATCTCCAGGAAAGGACTGCAATGCCAGTGACTGCTTCCCAGTGAACATAAACAGGGTTTCCAAGAGCATGGCTATCTCCAGGTGTGCTGGCATATGTTTTCCTTTCAGTGTGTGAAAGCTAATATCTTTGATGAACAGACACTATTGGGATCAGCAAGACCACAGGCTAGAAGCTCTGCTCACGCAGCTGCCCAGAGACAGGGAGTCTGTTCTTGGTGTCCTTTGGAAAAGGGACAGGCTATCCAGGGAGCACAGGGGCTATGGCATATCTGCACCATGCACAGCCAGCTCCTGCTTTCAGCCAAACCTTGTGAAAAAGAGCAAACCAGACAAACAAATATTCCTGCATTTCAGGGAGCAGCAACCGCTCCACTCTTCTGCCATGCGCTGGCTCTGCAGCAGGGGATAAATGCCAGGATTGTACATGGCTGTCCAAGCACCCCAGTAGCTGAGACACTTGTCTTCATGCAGGAGGGCTCATGGCCAAACTCCTTCTGCTAAATCATCCCAGTATGAGCCAGGAAAAGAGCTTTCTGTGCACTGTCGCCCTGTGTTATTTGCTGAATAAAATTCTTCCTCATTAACAGGCCAAAGCCCAAGAAACGGCCACTGGAACAAACAAGGTTCTATGCAGATATAATCCCCACCTCACTACCAGGGAATTAAAGCACAGAATTAGGCTGTAGCTGTTCCCTTTCAGCACAATGAATACTTAAGCAGGTTATGGCTTTGCACTGCAGACATTTTCTGGGGAAAAGAAATCATGACTTCTTTAGCAGTCCGACTTACTTGCTGCTCTCAGGGAAACAAGCCTAAGAATTATTTTTTGACAAAACAGTTCTGAACAATTTCTGCATGTCAGTATGTTTGAAGTGTTAACCTCAAGGATTGCTGAAAGTGCCAGTATTTCTTCAGCCTACTCTTTTCCCACCAGGGATGTTTGTGATGTGCAGAAGGGACTAACATGGCTAACACTGGAGATGCCAGATAACAGGACAACCTTCTCACTGCTGCTGTGGCAAAAATTCATACAGGTGTCTGAGAAAGAAAGGTCCTAATTTTCCATACAGAAAAACCTGTCCTTCAGAGACTTATACTGAGTTTATTTAGCACTGCAAGAAAAACATTTACCTGGAAAGAAAGAGAAAGAGACATTACTGGACTTGCTATCTGAACTGCTCACCAAAGGTACAGATTCACCCTGTAATTCTTGAACTTGGCACTTGGTTACTAAGGACAAGCAGCAGCTGATGTACCCCAAGCAGACATGACTGGTGCTATTTTGCAAGAAGGTGGGATGCTGGAACTCTTGGAGATTTTGATTCCATTGAACCCATTGGGCTGATGACATGCTATCCAATGGCAAAGTGAGCTTGCTCCTCCCAAGACATTTTACAGCTAGACTGCAAGGGGAAGCAGGGAGTAAAGCAGAGCCCTTTTACTGTTACAGGGCATCCTGTATGTTAGATCCTGGACTGCTCCAGACCATGAAAATACTGAATTGAGAAACAGGGATGGAACAGCTGCAGACAGGGCTAACCCTGAGATGAAGCTCTGGATGTGGTGGTGACAATTCAGAAAGAAGAATATGGGCTGCGGTACGAAAGTTATCAGAATGCAGTGCACACAGGTCTTGCGAGCACATCACCACTTCCTAGGAAAAAGCACAGAAAAGGGGATGAAGCTGCCAGCATTGTAACATTTCTAGCCAGGTTGAGTTTTGCACCTTGCTTCCATGCCATGCTGTAGCAAAGGATGATCTCAGCGAACTCCCTACTTTCCCTGCACTGCCTGGAAGATGATTTTTTCTCCTGCAAAGCCCTGCTTTAACATAACAACTGCACACAGTGTATTTGTGAAAACAGGGATGTTATATGCTGCCAAAACCAAGGCCAAATGGAAGGTACATGGGCACCATGACTCCCAGCAGTAAGTTCAGTTGCCAGTGAGAGCCAAGGCAACAGAAGGTCAAAGCCAAGAGGACTGCTGCTTTGAAGTGCAGCAGCACTGCCTGGTTCACAGAGATGACCTGGGCACCAGTGGGACATGCAGCTCCTCGAGGACACTGGTCATGCCAGATCTGGGATGTGATCCAAGCACAAGCCACTGGTGCACAGTGCAACATCTCCCACTATGGATGAGCAAGGTCACTGCTTAAGCTTGTTTCAAGTTAGAATAATTTCCAGAGAGATAAATAGCAACGTGGCTGCTGGAGATCATACAGAGGTGGTTGAAATCTAAACTTGCCACCAGTGATTGAGAAATGTGCACTGTGCCAACAGGGCAGAGAAAAAAGTGCTATGGATCTCAGACACAGATGCAATGCTGGAGGTGAGTGTGCCCTCAGCATATTCCACCTGCATGGACAGCTCAGTTCAGTGACACAGACTCCCTCCTAAGAATGGGAATCTTTGGGTTTCTTGCTCTGCCATGCACCGTGCCCCTTGGAAAAAAAAAAACAAAAACCTTCTCCTACTTTGGTGAGCCTTTTCTTTAAACGAAGCTCTTAGAGGGAGGCTCTGTATCTTACTATTATGGAACAAGCAAATTTGAACTGATTTTCCCCAGCTGCCACTGATAACAAAAAAGCTATCAACACTAGTTGATACTATCAACACTAGTAAAATTCTTGGGCATACGCCCCTTCAACAAATGCCACAAAGGACACTCTGGCAGCACAATCGTACGCCACCTCCTCTTTTGGGAGCAAAAGCACATGACATAGACTGTCTACCAAATGCTACAACTCCCAAATTATAAACAGCTATAGCTGTAAAGATCCATTTACCTATTCTCAACGCAGTGATTAATTTATTAAAATCTTTAGCTCCCATTTTACTGTTCTAAAATATAGTTTGTACTATTACATGTTCATGAGTATTCCTGAAACAGAAAAGGGACTAATTCAGCAAGGCTACTGATCTTTGACTCTGTACTAAAGAAAGATGGTGTTGTTTCAAGTTTTCTCCTTGTGTTTTGGATACTACAATGTCACAAAAAGGTTCTCAACAGGTATTTCCCAGTCAGGAAAGAAACCATCTTCTTTCGTATTTTCTCCAACCTTTAAATTGGGTAGACTTTTAATTCCAACCACAGAAAGGAGTGACTGAACAATAATAGTAATAATAGCTGCCCAACACTTCCTCATTCCACCACCTCAATAACATTGCTACAAACAAAACCTTCACAGATAATAAAAGTTATTACAAACTATTTCCACCTACAAAGCCAAACCATTCCCTCCATCAGCACTTGCCCAGCACCAAGACTCTGCAGCTCTCAAGCACATGCCAATCACCTTCTGTGACACACAGTTGACTCCACCTTTGACCCTTTCAACCACCACAAGCAAAGATGGCACATTTAGTACAGGGAGAGTTTGGCATAAGAAAGCTTTTGGTGATGAGCCAAAGGAGCTGATTCACAACTCCACAGCATTGTGCTGGCTGTGGGGATGATACAAACTACTCATCTTCAAGTGCTCCTTCAAAAGAGAAGTTGGTAGAAGAAGCCTGAGATGCAAGATGTGGTGTGCTTCTGGAGGCTTGGGGACACAGGCCAGCTCATTTTAACACAGAATCAGAATCACAGGATCAACTAGATTGGAAAAAAACCTCTTGAAATCATCAGTAATACACATATGGTTTTGCTTTTTCAAACACACTTAAACTGCTCTTTAAGACCTGTGTGTGCTCCTCTTTCAGCATTCAAATATATTCATACTCAGTGTGTGAATCATCTTGTACAGCACAGCAGCAGAGACAGTGTGTTGAAGTGATCAAAGCTCCTTTCAGAGCTATACTACCAGCACTACACAAACAGACCTGTTTTACAAGCACTTTGGTTTATAATATCAGTGAGATGACATGTTTTCCTNGGAATACTTCCTTAGTTATAACCTGGTTACTAGGGAAGGCCCAGACCAAAACCAAGAAAACTAAACCACCACACTCCCCCTCCCCCAGCCTGGATACCAAGGTGACACATGCCGACACTCACCTAGGAAGCCCTCTTCATCCACTATGATGGTGTAGTCCTCAGGGGTTTCTGTGAGGCTGAAGAACTTGCATCTGGCAAAGGCAAAAATCAGGAGAACATGATTAGCTGCTGGATTGAGCAGAGCCTGGTCTTTCATCTAAAATGGAGGTCCCTTCCCATCCAAGATGTGCTGGAGGAAAGAGTCATGGTCTGGTGTTTATGGAAAGGCCTGGGGCATTAACAGACCTGTATTTTATTCCTGGCTAACTCATACTGTGTGACCCACATTCCCTGCTGCCTGCCTATGCACAACAGAGCTGGTAAAACTCTTACTATTTTTATGACATAATTTTTAGTTACTTTTCTCTAGTTACCATATCCCCTAAGGCTTCCCATCACAGCCAGGACCTGCTGTGTTGCACTGACAAAAATCAAAAAGCTTTGCTCACTGACTGAGATGACTCCAGCACCTTCCAAAAGTCTTCCTGTGGTTCACACATCCACCCATCTTCCCTATTTGTTCACTGAAATTTCTTGCCTTATCAAGGTTTGACATCTTCTCTCTCAACCAAACCCCAGTATTTCTTCTTGCTGCTTCAGAGGCTTTTCCCACCAGCAGACAGCATCCCAATTTCCTGTGCTGGTTGTCACCCCTTCCCTGGGGCGCTCCAGGTGAAGAGTAGTGGTAGCAGCTACTACTTGATTGCTGCTACCTGGAAGTGGTAGCAGCAATCAAGCCAATGGAACATGAGGCTGAGCTTCCCCCACCTCCATATCCTATTGTCTCTGTTCTGGTCCATGCTCAATTGTGGAGGTTTGGGTTGGCTCCCTGCCAAACCCAGCTGTTGGCCACACAGATTTCCCCCTGCCTCCCGAGAGAGGAAAAAAAGTGCCAAAAGAAAATTGTAGTAAAATATATATATATATTCACATATATTACAGTTATATACAATTAAACACTATGAATATACAGAACATGAATCCCAAACAACCCCAAAAGGGAAAAGGGGGGAAAGGGAAAGGGAAGAGGGACAAAAACAGATAAAACCAAAACAAAACAGATACACAAAACTCAAAAACTCAGGGAAATAGCTCAATAAAGTAACTAACACAATAAACGCTCACCAAACTTCTCTCAAGGAAACAGCAGAAATCTCCACCTCCGCGGAACTTTCGGGCAACAGCTCTCAGATAGGCCTCACCTCACACAGATAAGAGAGAGGTCAACACACTGAGACCTGCTGCCTTCTAAGCACCCAAAAGGAAGAGAGGGAGGAAACCTTTTTCCTTGTCTTTATATACACCTGATTACGTGAAGCAATGGTGTGGAATATGTCCTTAGTTATAACACTGTTACTAGGGAAGACCTAGACCAAAACCAAGAAAACTAAACCACCATACTCATCTCCTGAGACTAGAGGTCATTTCCAGCACAGCATCCCCAGCGTGTTCAGCACTGAACACAATATCACCTCTAACAGGAGATACAAACCAAATGTGACATGGGATTCTTCCACTGTAGACACACGAACAAAAAAAGCCTCAGCCTTAAGGTTTAACAACACATATAGTTGAAAAAGACTTTTTTTCCTGACATACCAACACATGTACAGCAACGTCTACTGAAAAAACTCAGCTTCTATCCAGTTTGTCCTCAACAATGTCAGGGAGGTTAGCACAGCATTTTTCAAGCTCATGTTCACTTCAGCAGAGAATCAGCACAGTGCTGGGAAGCATCCCTGACCCACACAGGGTTCCCAGCCCCTCCAGGAGCATGCCAGAGCACAAGGACTGTGTTTGCTGTCCAAGCCACAGGAGAAATTTTTCCCTCTGGGAATCTAAATTGGGTGCAACATGAGGAGCTGGTGCCTCTAAGAACCAAAGAGCAGGATTTCACAGTTACACTACAACATCATCCAATTTATCTCAGGCAACCTACAGAAAATATTTTAAACACTGGAAAAAGATTGTTCTCAAGGCCCTCAGGTTTCACAGCATGTTCACAGTCTAATTTCTGCATGAAGCACAGTTCAGCAGCATTCATCAACCAGGGACTACCAGGGCTTCTTAGCACTGCTGAGCATCTGTGTCCCAAAGCGTTCAGGACTTCTGAAAAGCTGGAACCTCACACAGGTGGTTCAAGTCATCAAAAGATGAAAGCATTCCCTTGATTAAAGAATCAGAATAACACCTGGCTGCAGCATTCTTTTGGCTGGCTGAAAATAACAAACATAGCAGCTATCCCCTCCAAAAGCAATAGGGCAAAAAATGAGGTGGGTGCTGCCCACCCCATCATCTCATCAGAAAACTGAGAAGAAACAACAGACAGCTCAATTAGTGATCTGCCATATAACCAACAGGATTTCACGCACATGGAAAGTATTACACAATCTGCCTTTAGAGACTTGTCCTGTTTTCCTGGAAGCATCCATCACAACAATCAAGCATGACACTCTTCCTCCTAGCACAGGCATATCACTACGAAATACCGACATGGCCCCACCACAAGCAAAACCACAACTTAATTATTTTGTGTCATTGGTAATAGCTGCTGTGACAGTCACAGTTATGAACTCAAGTCTCTCCAGGAATAGTGACAAGAGAAGCACAAAATAGCAGCAGCCCAAATTTTTACTCTCACTTCTTAACTGCACAAGGCTGCTACCTGTGCAAAGGGTGATCCAAGGTGGGTAAAAAGGACTTCTGAGATGCTGCTGCAGGTGAGTCCTAGGATGCAGAAGTATTTGTTACTTAGTGGATGAATTTCCCGGGAAAGTCACTCTTTGCTACTACTTCCTGATCAAGCCATACACATGCTGACTTGGGAGAAGCTAGTGGTCTTAAAGGAGAAAACAATAATAAAAAAAACTAATTTTGCCTGATCTGCGATGGCACTTATGGAAGAATTTTGTACCAGAACAGTAATACATGTCTGTGTGCACACATTGACACCAGCAGAAAAATTATGATTATGACAGCTGCCAGTTTCTGAGCACACATCTAAGGGATATGTACAGATGAAATCCCGGAACTGCTGGCTCAGAATGCATGTCAAAACCTCACTATCTTCATGTACCATCTCAAAGCCCAATCCCCCACCCAGTGTAGTTCTGTAAAAGGTCAGCACCACAGAGCCATATGAATTTAAAAGCAAAGTCTTTCCAGCACAGAGAAGATCAATGGTTCTTGGGGTTTACATTCATTTTGTTCAAGCCAATGATGTGTTCTTTCTCCCAGGGGAAATCTAAACAAGAAAAATTGGAACTGCAAACCTTTTGTGACCAAACAGAAGGAACTCAATGTCATATCTGCCTTCTGCACTATATTATGCATGCCTCTTCCATTCAAGTTATTTCAATAATTTTTTCTTTCCTCAAACCAGTCCTTGATAAGCTGAATGCCAACAGCATCTTCTATTATCACACTAAAGCCAACAAAGGAAAAGAATTGCCCTTTAATCATTTTGAGACATCAGGCAACCAGTATTTCTCTAAGTACATGTGGAAAGCATATATGTAGGAAGACAGTATTTCTAGTTTCCTAATAGCCAAACCTCAGGCAGATTATTTTGGATTTCTGTCTTCCTGAAGTTTCAACACATTTCTACTTCAGCACTGTTGCTGACTTCAACTGCCTGACAACATATGCCTTTTTCTGGCAATGCCACAAATATAGACCAATCTATTATTAGAGAAGACCTTTGAAAGTGCGAAGCTTAAACTGTGTGTGGAAGCAATATCCAGGCTTGCACAGGGTAGGAAAGAGCCTGTAGGATGCAGCAGCATCATCATTTCAGTTTGCAAGCAGTACTCCAGTCTCCACAGAAGAGCTCAGGAAAGCTGAGTGGTTGGTTGTGCCTGCAGGTCCACACCAGAAGTGTCTCCTTCAGCCATTTGGTCTTCTAGACTTGCTGAGATCACAAGAGTGATAATACTGGGATGAACATGAACTTCACTCGTTCTTGGTCACACACAAAGCATACATTTGTGGGAGTACTGCTGTGCATCCTTTGAAAGTTCATCACAGGCAGTGGTCTAAAAAAGACCACAAGTCCTACCTTCTTATTTAAAAGGAAATTAAAAGTGTTGCGAAGCTGCCTGTAATACGGAAAACATCCCTTTCCAGGAGCAGGTGGGCGGCTGGTCTCCTCACATGTAGTCAAATGCCATTCAAGGCAGTCAAATGCAAAGCCTGGAGGTAACACAGAAGTTTGCAAAGCAGTTGAACTGAACGGGAATTAAGAAGCAGCAACAGCAAGTTCATCAGCGTGAATATCAAAAATGTAATTTTTTTGAGTTTATTCCAGGCTGTACACTTCACTCTTCATGTTATTATGACAATATAAATTCTTAGTACAGAAAAAGTCTCACATTAATGATCTAATTCTTGATCTCCTTTGCAGTTTAGAAATAATGACAAGAGGCAGATTATAGTACATCATCTTCGGATATGTATTTAGGAAAGAAGTAAAGAACACTTGTGCTGTTAATGCGATTCCAAAAAACATGCCATAGTGCACCAGGGGAGAATTAAATTGGATATTAGGGAAAACTTTTTCACTGAAAGGGTTTTCAGGCATTGGAACAGACTGCCCAGGGAGGTGGTGAAGTCACTGTCCCTGGAGGTATTTAAAACACATGCAGATGTGGCACCTGGGACATGATTTAGTGATGGCCTTGGCATTGCTGGGGGAATGGTTGGATTGGATCTCAAGGGTCTTTTCCAACTGTCCTGGTTTCAGAATGGTATTCTCCAATTTAGTGCTTCCACTAAAACTACACTGCCACTCGCTCCCCTTTCCCCCTCCAGCTGGAGGCACAAAAGGTAAAGATCACAGGTTGAGAATAGAACAATTTACTGGAAACAGCAATGAGATAAGAAAACAAACAACACTAATAGCTACAATATTAATAGTAAAAGTGTATGACAGGGAGAGTGATTCTTATGCACAAAACGCTCACCACAGACTCCACAACAATGATCAAGACAGGACAGCTTCACCCTCCCCACCATGTTTTCTCAACAAGAAGGAATGTCCTTCCCCCGGAAGTGAGAGAGAGTCCCTTTCCCCTAGCTCCAGCAATGACATGACATGATATAGAATAACCTCAGGGTCCTGGACATGCCCCTTCCTTGCTACCGCAAAAATTAACCCTGTCCTGGATGGAACCAAGACATTATCCATGCCTTGTTCTATACCATCTACTTCATGCCCAAATCCTACATCTTCCAACTATATACACAGAGAGGTATAGATATAAACAAGCATAGGTATCATTTCCATAGTCTATGGCCGTCCCTCCCCTTGGCATTGCTGGGGGAATGGTTGGATTGGATCTCAAGGGTCTTTTCCAACTGTCCTGGTTTCAGAATGGTATTCTCCAATTTAGTGCTTCCACTAAAACTACACTGCCACTCGCTCCCCTTTCCCCCTCCAGCTGGAGGCACAAAAGGTAAAGATCACAGGTTGAGAATAGAACAATTTACTGGAAACAGCAATGAGATAAGAAAACAAACAACACTAATAGCTACAATATTAATAGTAAAAGTGTATGACAGGGAGAGTGATTCTTATGCACAAAACGCTCACCACAGACTCCACAACAATGATCAAGACAGGACAGCTTCACCCTCCCCACCATGTTTTCTCAACAAGAAGGAATGTCCTTCCCCCGGAAGTGAGAGAGAGTCCCTTTCCCCTAGCTCCAGCAATGACATGACATGATATAGAATAACCTCAGGGTCCTGGACATGCCCCTTCCTTGCTACCGCAAAAATTAACCCTGTCCTGGATGGAACCAAGACATTATCCATGCCTTGTTCTATACCATCTACTTCATGCCCAAATCCTACATCTTCCAACTATATACACAGAGAGGTATAGATATAAACAAGCATTGGTATCATTTCCATAGTCTATGGCCGTCCCTCCAAGATGTCTGTTGAGTTCATTTAGTCCATGTCTGTGGGTTCTATCCATCCTAGATGCCTTCCAGGGCAGGAGGCCTGGTGTGCCCTTGGCTGGTTGCAAGCTGCATCAGAAGCTCATGACTGCTGTATCTGGAGCAGCCTATCCTCATTGTTCATGGTAGTTA